>ML675623.1:19004501-19171324 GCA_007922155.1 Mesoclemmys tuberculata | reverse complement strand
GGGCGCTGGGCCCCGCCCCCCCGCGGCTCCCCCCGCCCCCCAGGCGGGGCCGGCCCGCCCCCCGCGGCTCCCCCCGCCCGCTCAGCCCCCAGGGCGGGGCAGCGGGTGGGTGCGAGGGGGGCAGGACACGCCCCGGGCCTGTCCCATACAGCGGGGCCTGGGCACCCTGGGGCGGGCCGGCCCGGGAGAGGGGGGTGTAGACGCCCCAGGGGCAGGGCCCCGCCGTTTTGGCTCCAGGGCCACCCGCCTGCGCCCGCGGGAAGGCGCCAGCGCCCGGCGCCCTGGGCGCAGCAGGGAAACGCTGCACCGGGCCCGTGGGCAGCAGGAGGCGCAGGACTGCCCTGCCCCGGGCTCCAGCAGGGACCCAGCCCTAGGGACCCTGGGGCGCGCTTTGCGGGCTCCCTGCTGCAGCCGGGGGCAGGAGAGCGCTGATCGCCCAGCCCCTTGTCTGCAGCAAGGCGCCTTCCCGGCAGCCCACCCCAGCTGGGGACGTAGGCAGCGGCTCCCTCCGCAGCCAGCACGAGGGGCACCGCCAGCCACGCTGAGAGACCCCCAGGGCCACTGGTTGGGAACCACAGCGCCAAGGTCCGAGGGACAGGAGACTATGATCACCCCACGGCTTGGCGTAACAGGGACAGAGCAGGGGGCCAGTCCCGCCCACGCTCCCCCCGCAATGCCCCGTCTAGTCACCACTGAGCACTACAAACACTTCTGCTGCACCCCCCAGTCAAAAAGGACACGGCTCAGTCTCCGTTCCATTAGACCTGTTTGACAGCAGTACAGCGCCGCTGATTGGAGTGGAATTACATTCTCATTAGGCTGGTATAACTGAGTTAAGAATTAAGTCCTGTACTGGGAATTTTAGAGAAAGCTGTTGCGCGGCTAGCTGTCTAACTTAATGAAATTGCTCCTGTTCCTACAGCAGCCAACTGATAAACTTAATATAACGGCATTAATGCCTTAGCAGCTGGATTTTTTCCCCCCTTCCCTCAGAGCATTACAAATCTAGCCAGAAGATTTGTTCTATCACCAGCGGCTGCTGTTGGGAAGATGGAAACAAGACTTGAAAGGAGATAGCTAAAGCAACTGCAGGGGCTACCCCTCCACCTAAGGGGTACAGGGGCTGTTATTTGCATCGACACCGTCCATGAACCTACCATATGTTAGTCAAGCTTCGTTCACGCCCTTGTCCAAATAATTTTGGCAAGTTTTATTATTTTTCTTTCTCTTTCAACACAGTTAATGTTTGTAATGGAAAATGAGGCTTGACACATGAGGCCTAATGTAACAGGCCAGGTCCAAGGCCTGAGCTCAAGCAATGGTCCAGCCTTGGTGGTAGAAAGCAAAGTTAGCAGACGCCCGGCTGTGAGTGCTGGCAGGCGCCCAGTAACAACACACTCCTAAAAAAGCACTAGGTACAGGACGCTCATTCAAGCACGTGCCAGGAAGGTACCAGAACATTCCAACATCCCAAACACAACAAGGACATACTGACCCCTCCGACTGCCAATATGATGGATAGGGATGAGTTGGCCAAACCATGTGGTACAAGGTGGTACCTTACCCTCTCAGAGGGGCAATACCCAACCTGTTTGTATCAGTGTGCAAAGGAGGGTCTCTCAGTGAGTGTCTTGATCTAGCCCAGGGAAAACGGAAAATCCCGCTGTTTAGTGAGCTGATCCATTGTAATAAGTATACATGTGTTAGTGGTCCTGGGGGATACGAGGGCTGGGCTTTGTCTACAATAAACCTGGCCTGGCGCCTTCGATACTGAACTGGATCTCTGGTCTTATTGAATAATCCAATCGTGCAGTGGTGTCTCGGTTATCTGCACAGAGCTGGGACAGCATACACAGTGGGAGCGCACGCACAGAGCCGACGACAGACAACAAAGTTCGCTAGCTAGTGCACTAGCAAGAAAGTGAAGCATCTGGAAAGCAGAAAACAGGACTGTTAAAAGCAGACTCCAGAGCCCTCCTCCTGCTAGGTTTCACAATATGTCTCATGTTGAGCCCATTCTCCTCTCCTTTCAATTAGTGCAATATCAACTTTAACCACCAAGTACCATTTCACATTACGCCATAATGATAGGAGCCAGGAAGCTGTTCCAAGAGGCTTTGGGGATAAATCATCACAGACCATGTTTAGAAAAATAAGTTTGGCTACTACAACAACAACAGGTGTTAGAATCTAGTAAAGGAAATAAACAGTTTCGAAAGACTAGTGAAGAGTTTAGAATCTGCCTCACATACAAGAAGTGTTACTTAGCCTTCAGTGTCTAGCAAGAGACGCACCAACTCAACCCCACTGGTACACCTCGCGTTGGCTTATTGAATACATGCTTTGAATGGGCCAGTCTTGAAACCTCTTCCAAGCTAGTTTATGATGGCCTTAAGTAGACCAAACGTCCCCCGCCCCCTTAAGAGGGGACATTTCAGGAAGAGCACAGCTTCCTTTGTGCTGCAGTGCCCAGAAGCTAAGAGACGGCTGCTGTAATGGGGCTGTTTGGGGCAATGATGGGAGGATATCATCTGTATCTGTCCAACAGGAGTCAGCACACAATTCATATTCCCTTTCGGCTTGTGCTCAGTGGCTACCTCTCAGGCAGTCCCTACTGCCAATGCTGGCCAACAAAGGAAGCCTTTTCCACTCATCACCGTGGAAGTGTCAACATCACGGGTCTCCTCAGAAAGCTGGTAGCAGCATCTCTGCAGTTCTTAGTAAATGGAGAACAGCCGTTACCTCCTCCAGTAGGGGAAAGCGTGTTAAGGAAATATTTTGCTACACAGAAGTAAAATAAAAGATCAACTGCATTTTAAATCCCTTCACTCGTAATCTTTTGCTCCCTAGCCCCTGGAGACACTGAGGAGCCAACTTTTTTAGTTTTGTCCCCACACCCAGGAATTCAAGAATTTCGAATAGCTGAGAAACGTGCTGTGGAGTAAGCGAGTTTCCCCCGTAGTAGGGAGTCCTAGACATGGGCTTCCTAATTCAGAGATTCCAAGGTCAGCAGCGAGCACTGTGATCAACTCATCTGATCTGCATAACACAGGCAATAGAGCTTCCCTAAGATAACTCCTAGAGCACAGCCTGCCTTGATTTAAAAAATTGTCAGCGCTGGAGAATCCACCATGGCCCTGGGTAAATCGTTCCAGTGGTTAATGCCGCTCAGTGTTAGAAAGTTTACACCTTATTTCAAAATCTGAATTTGTCTTCAGGTTCCTGCCACTGGATTCCGTTACACCTTTCTCTATTAGATTGAAGACCCCATTATCAAATATGGTCCCCACGTCAGTTCTTATAGACTAAGACCACTCTTAACCTTGGCTTTGTTAAACTAAAGAGATTGAGTTCCTGGAGTCTCTCTCTCTAAGGCAGGCTTTTTCATCCTTTAGTCACTCTTGTGGCTCTTTTCTGAACCCGCTCCAATTTATCAACATCCTTCCTGAATTGTGGGTACCAGAACTGGACACAGCACTCTAGCAACAGCACACCCGAGCCAAATACCGAGGGGTAAAATAACCTCTCTCCTGCTACCTCGTGATTCCCCTGTTTATGTAACTGAGGATCACGTTAGCCTTTGGGCTACAGCATTACACTGGGAGCTCATGTTCAGCTGATTAGCCACCACAACCCAATTAGTTCTGTGCACTGGTCAGGGAGAAGAGAATCACTGAACCTTGTTGGGGGCAGACCCATGTTATCTTTAACTCTTCAGTGAGCCAGCGGTTTGACAACGTCACAAAGCAATCTGAGAATCACTTCAGGTACCAGAAATAATTTCTCTGGGAATTGCTCCATGACAGAAAAGAAATATACACAAACCAGGCATATGCTGTCTGCTTACTACACGGCATACCTGATGAATGTACACAGAAGAGACAAGGCACATAACGGTTGGGATCAGCTTATTCTTTAAAAAAATGTTGGAAAAAATTACAATTGTGGACAAAGAGGAGGGATTATATTTGAAGTCTTTATTTTCCTCTTCCTACACTACAGCAGTGGTTCTCAAACAGGTGTACAAGTACCACAGGGGCTACACAGAGGTTTTCCGGGGGGTACATCAACTCATCTAGAGATCTGCTTAGTTAACAAGAGGCTATATAAAAAGCACTAGCGAAGTCAGTCTGAACTTAAATTTCATACAGACAATGACTTGTTTATACTGCTCTATGTACTATACACTGAAACATAAGTACAATATTTATATTTCAATTGATTTATTTTATAACTATATGGTAAAAGGGAGAAAGTAAGCAATTTTTCAGTAATAGTGCACGGTGACCTTTTGTATTTTTGTATCTGATTTTGTAAGCCAGTCATTTTTAAATGAAGTAAAACTTGCAGGTTTGCGAGACAAATCAGATTCCTGGAAGCGACACAGTGGTCTGGAAAGGTTGAGAGCCACTGCACTAGAGCAAAGGGCGTGAGTCATTAGAGGCATTTACCTTTTCAGTAAGAAACAAAGTAACCAAGTTACTTTTGGTCAATAGAGGCTTCTAAAAAGATCACTCTTAAGATTTTGCTAGCAGCTGAGTGAAGATCCAGAGAAAAAGTCGGTGCCGGTGCCGGTAACAGTATTGGGTCCGGTGCCGGCTGCGGTGCCCGCTGCGGTGCCGGCTGCGGTGCCGGCTGCGGTGCCGACGACCATACCCGTTCCTGACGTCGGGTCCGGGACCCCGAGTCAGGAGAACGCAGGCGGTGATGACGCCGGGAAGGAGCGCTCCGAGACCCGCCACGCGACGATCTCGAGGAGCGACTCTGACTTCGGTGCCGACGAGGCGACGCCGAAGAAGAAGGCGACCGGTACCGGGAAGTCTTTCGCCGCTTTGATGCTGGGGAGCGGTGCCGAGAACGCCGTCTCGGTGCCGAGTCAGAACTCGACGACGAGGAGAGGTGCCGCGACGAAGAGCGATGTCCGGAGCGGTGCCGGGACCTGGAACGGTGCCGGGAGCGGTGCCGGGACCTGGAGCGGTGCCGGGAACGGTGCCGCGACGCGTCGTCCGAGGACGAAGATGGAGAGGAGCTTCCGAGCTCGACTCTCCTGCGTCGGGTGGTGGGCGGCCTGTCCACCGGTGCCGGGGCCGCCCACCCTTCGGGGCCTCCCATCGCGGGTTTGCCCCGGGAAACGGGCCCTGGCTCTCTCCGGTGAGAGAGTGCCGGAGGCGTAGGCAGCTCCAACAAAGCCTGAGCCGCCTCGATAGCCTCCGGCGTCGAAGGGTCCCGTATAGGGGGTCCCCCACTTCCAGGAGTCGGGGGAGCCTCCCTAGTAAGTGTCGGTGCCGGGGCCGGTGCCGGAGCAGGGGCCGGTGCCGGAGCAGATGCCGGCGGCACGTCCATGAGGAGGAGCACCTCCGAACTCGACCCCGGCCGCTCCTGCGGTGCGGGGGAGCACTGCAAGCGTGGATGGCGCTTCTTCCTCTTCGGCACCGAGACCCCCGGTGCCGGAGGCGCACTCCGCACCGAAGACACACTCGGTGCCGGAGTAGTCCGCGATGGCTCGGACGCCGGACTTAACGCGGACTCCATCAGAAAAGCCCTAAGCCTCACTTCACGCTCCCTCTGAGTCCGAGGCTTAAAGGACTTACAGATACTGCACCGATCTCTCCGGTGCAGTTCCCCCAAACACCGCAAACAACGGTCATGGGGGTCGCTAGCTGGGAAGGCCTTGCCGCAGCTAGCACATGGCTTGAAGCCCGGCGAACCCGGCATAGCCGGGACGCCTTGAGCCCGAAGGCTCCCTAACTAACTAAAAACCCTCACTAACTAAAAACTAACTTAGTTCAGGGTGAACTGATAAACTAACTACTCACTTTTAAAGGAGAAACACAAACTGTTGAAGAGCAGGGGTAGTTCTCAACTGGCCGTCACGGGCGGAAAGAAGGAACTGAGGAGGGGAGGGGCCGGTCCCGCTATATGTACCGCCACATAAGGGCGGGACTCCAGGGGGCGCTGAGACCGGCCCCTGCAGGGGCTGCTAGGAAAAGTTCTCCGGAGGGCTGTGCACGAGGGCGCGCACACACCTAAGTGGAATGCATCTGAGCAACCACTCGAAGGAGAATCTCTTTTCTCCCCTTTCTTTTAATGCAACAAAAGGTCAAATAAAACAGCCTCAAAGGCAAACTCTTGGGTTATTAAGAATCTACAGCAGGTTGCACTGCAGATACGCACAACTTTGAAAAAAAGACACTTTGAAGACCAGCAAAGTTCACTTCAAAGGATATTTTTAAAAAGCAGGAGTGTGAATAAAAAGAAAATCTAACAGGGTCTGTCACTGTGCAAGTCTTCCTAGAATCTGCATGAACTCAAGTGTGTTATTGCACAGACGCAAGCATTTGTATGTTAGAGTTTAACAGTGTGCTAAAGACTTTAAGAAGATGCAACACAAGCCAGCTGTCTTCCTGCGAGAGAAGCATTTTGCCAGACTCCAGAGTTAGTCTGCCTTATCACAAAAGGTATGCAAGTGAGGGCACGAGGGCAGCAGGACTCCTTCAGCATCTAAAGAGTCTGGTGAGAGGGCCTCAGTACATACCACATGTCCACATATAGAAAACAAACGGATGCTTCTGTCCCCAGGCTAATGGATAACTTACACAATGCTTGAGTAAAGCTCTTAAAATAATCCATTTAATTTACTAAAATGTTGCTCAAACAGCTGCTAGAAATATCTTAATATGTTCAGCAAACATTACAAATGCAGTCCCTTCAAAAAAATGCAGTGATTAATCACAAGCAGTGCTTCTTAAAGCAATCACACTTCACATATGGATAATACGTTTCTAAAGGAATCCTGGATTAATAAAATCTGATACTGCATCCCATATGCTGAGCCCAACAATGTCAGAGATGCTTCACCAGGGAAACGTCATTCGGAGGACAGTACGCTATAAGGTGTCAGCAGCAACTCCAAAATTAAGGTTGCACTGAGGTCTGCACTACAAATAGGATCAAATCCCTCTTATTTCTAAGAAAAGTTGTGTTCTAAAGATTGGAACATCAGCCCGATGTTCAAACATCTCAAGACATCCTGCTACAAGTCAGGGTAGTATGCACTATTCAAATGGTCTGTAGGAAGTGAAATATGCTGTTCTCATATCCTTCTTTAAGTGTTAGGGAAAGAGTCACATATTTATTTGCCAAAGCACTACTCCAGCATTTGAGGGGGCTCCAAGTTAAATATTTGCAGAAATCTAAACGTCATCAAGAGATCCTCTAATGTATTGGGCTCACCAGGCACAAGCAAGAAGTGGGATGAAAGACAAGGATCTGAATTTTGATTAACACCGTTTTGGTGTCTTTTAAAATTGCAAGACACAGAAGGCTGTTAAAATATGTATTAGCAACAAGATAATGTCCCTCACTCTAGATGAGGACATTCAGGTAGGAGAAGTATGTAAAGACTTTTAAATGTATGAAGTCAAAGCAGTGAGGGGCACTGTACTAAATTACTGGAATAAAGGGGCAGCATAGCTATTACCCACACTATGACAAGCTGTAAGCAGATCTCCCTCCCAATGCGAGGATTACATTTTGTAGTTTGCAGAGTTTGTGGTTAGCACTCTATAGGTGGTAACAGGATTATCTTCACCCTGCCTTGTGTAGCAGGGCAATGGGGCAGTAAACAATAGGGTATCTGGCCTTTTGATACAACAAACTGTTGATGTGGCAATGTGGTTTCAAGATTTATTGTGAACAAATAATGAGACACACACACAAGTGGTTTTGCCCATCTTAGAGAAAACTGTTCAAGTCTCTCCCACACTTCCCAATGCTAACTCAGACTGGTTTCCATTACCGCCAGAGCTGATTATAAATATACCAGGCAAAGCCTGTGTTAAAAGAACGTTGAGGGTGCCTGGCTAGGCCTTCCAAAGCCAGGGAATGCCAGAGTTTGAGTTGCATGTACGTAACACTAAGTTCTCTTCTCTCGAAAAAATTCACTATAAAGGGACCGACCTTATCTTCTACTTTGCGGGTAAAACAGGAAGAAAGTGACAAAAATCTCCAAGGGCCATGTTGACGCCTAAGCCTGTACTTTGAGGCGATAATCACACTAGAACAAAACGGTTGAGCCCACCTGTTTGGTGCTCCTTGCATGACCAAGGCTTCAGTTAGTGCCTATGTCAGCAGTCAAAATGTTAGGGTGGCTTTGATCAGAAAGAAGGTTAAATTAGAATCATTAACGATAATTTAGAGGCATTTGTGCATGTGAAAGTTTGATACCTTGGGGGAAAAACGTGGAGAAAAAGTCTTCTGTGGAGCCATATCAGCGTCAGGTGCAGGTGCAAAATGATGTTAAAACATTTTCCACCCAAGCCGAGGCCCTAGTGTGCCAAGCGCTGTGTATTGAACCAAACCTTTATTTCACCGTTACCACTTTCTTCTTCCCCACATTTGCTTGCTGTGTCTCATCACAGACTAAGATGGTCAGCGGTTTGGGGCACAGATGGTCTCACTACACAGCGCGTGTATACGGCACTTAATGCAATAGAATCTCCCTGGACACCCCCCCCCGCTTTGTTTTATAAACTTCTAAGGGATTCCACGGATGGGTTTTGCAACCTTAAAACTGCTGCTGCAAGACCAGCTCCTGGGCCTGCCCGGGCTCTGCAGGGGGCCCAGAGGTCTGCCCATCCTCCAGCAGTTCATTTCCCCTCTGCTGTGCCTGAGGCAAGACTCACTCA
Source organism: Mesoclemmys tuberculata (assembly GCA_007922155.1). Lineage (NCBI taxonomy): Eukaryota > Metazoa > Chordata > Testudines > Chelidae > Mesoclemmys > Mesoclemmys tuberculata. The sequence goes on along the minus strand of ML675623.1, from coordinate 19,162,637 downwards.
GTGCCAGCCTCAGGGCCTGCTACAAGTAGGGGAGCTGCGGTAAGTGCAGGGGAAGTGGCCATGGGAGTGGCACCGGAGGGAGGCAGATAAGAAGGAGTTTGTGTGTGTGTTGACACCAAAGTGAGAGGCCACGTGAAAAGCCTGAGTGGGTGCCTCTGAACAACGGGATGTTATTGTGGGCATGAATTGCTGCCCAGCTCTATGAACATCAACGTGACAGTCGAGGCAGCGTAGCACTAGCCTCAGTTTTCTTTCTACCCGATATGGAATTACGTAAAATTCTGAAGCTTCTGCTCTACAAAAATGCATTCCTCGGCAGAGCCAGGGTTGCTCCTGGCCTGCCTGTTCAGTCACCTTTCCACGCGCATGGAATATTGCTACTTTATTGTCACGCATCTGTTTCCTGTGTCATTTATGCAAAGGTACAAGAGTTAAAAAAACAAAACCACCCTCGTGGCCTATAGGATTAGCCTTGGAGTCTAGCAACAGCATCTCATGCATCAATGAAGCCTCAGCCTGGTGGGGAGGGTTACGGAGGCAGCATGTTTGTCTCCTTGGTGAGTGTAAGCTAGAGAATGCCAAGTTTTTCTCTGCAATGAGAGCTCAGGCAGGGTGCTGACTGCCTTCCAGAGGGAGCTGCATTCAGTCCTTGTGCACTAGGAGCTTCCTTATTCTCAGGGCTGGACTTGAGAGAAGTGAATGATCTGAAGGAAGAGCAGAAAAGGCACCACAACATTTTAGCACACTCCAAACTGCGTGGCAGACACAGCAGCGTTTCCCTCCCTCCTCCTGCTCAGGTAAAAGGTTAGTTGACTTGTTCTACTGCTTTGGGCCCTGGAGGCCATGTAGATGTCAGAGATAGTCATCTGTTTGTGTTTCTAATTCACTTGACCCTGCCTATCTGGAAAGAGCCTGAAGGTAAAAAGACTGACAGCAGAATTCAAATGAGCAAAGCCCAATTGTTTAGAAAACCACCTGACAACTTCTGGAGCAGTCCTTCTACCACTCAGGATGGACAAGTCATGTGATCGGGCCTACCTGTCCCACGTGTTTACAAACTGCAAGAGAGAATGTTATTAAAGGCAAAGCTCACAAGCATGACAAGGTTTTCCCCCATAAAAGCCCAACCCATTTCAGCAGCACAGTGGTTGTGAGCAAACCACCAGCATGCAGTGCAGGATGCAGGGAAAGACAGGACAGTAAGGAAACTCATTCAATTTAAAGTCTTCATTGTGAATCAAAGACACATGACTCACTGCGGCAGTGGTCCTTATGTGTATATACAGCAGCTGTATCACACAGCTAGGGGAATTTAACTCAGTAATTCCTCAAATGACCTGATGCACAGTAATTAAGAAACAGGTGTCATACAAAAGGGTATTTAATCCTATATCATCCTATTAGGACAGGTGCCATTTCTAAATTTATTTAGCTCAGATATCAAGAAACAGTTATGTTTCTGGGTCTTTCTCACAGCTCTGCAAGTAATGAGAGCTGGATACTATGGCAATGAACACCACAGAAAGAACTGCAAAGGGAAACGTAGTTAACTATTTGATCTGGACAGATGATGAGCTAAGAATGATCCCAGACTTTAATATACGAACAACACTGAGTGGTTCTGCAAAAAAGCTCTGCAAGCATTTTGCAGGACTAGTCCTGGATTAAATCTATTAATTGTATGAAACCGTGATGATACCCGGCTCTCTCAGAGTGATTTCAAAGCACTGTACAAAGGACGGCAATATCATTATCTCCATTTTACAGACAGGCAAACTGAGGCACAGAGCGAGGACGCGACTTTCCCAAAGTCATCCAGCTGGCTAGTAACAGAGCCAGGAATAGAACAGCTGCAGCTAATCTACTGTGGTCAGTCGCCTTCTGAAGAGCATGATGTGCTGGAAATAGAAGGTTTATGTAGGGAATTCATATTTGTGAAGCTGAACAAGTTATACACTTTGGAATCTTCTTCCCCTCCAGCTACCACCTTGAGCTGTCTGCGTCAGGTGCTGGTGGCGCAGGGGTGGACGTCTAACAGACGTTCTGCTAAACCACTCATCAGTACTGCTCTGGCTCACTTTAGTTTTTATAATGGAAGCATTTTCTATTTGTAATTCAAGAGGTCATTTAAAAGGGTTTAAAGACACCAATCCTTTACATAAACCTGATTAAAATGGCAAAGGCTCCTGGAGACCACATTGCAAAGCTAAACACACACAGCCCTTCAGCGCTTCTGCAAAAGGGGCCCATATCCCTCTAAATCATTCTCTTCGCACCGGACAGAAGGGTGGGGAAGGCAGCCTGAGTGGCAGATGGCCTGCTGTGAGGTTTACATTTTGCACTTTAAGGTAGCATCACGGAGAATTCCATTTTCATTTTCTGACGTATGTAATGTTAAAGAACTGGAATGTTTCCCCAAGGATTGTTGCAGGACAGGAAAGGAAAATCACCAATCAGACATCCATAAAGACAAGAGTGAGCATTAAACAGCAGACTCTCAGAGCCTACTCTAGTATTGGAGTTTAGCATTAAAAGCAGGAAAAGAGAAGACAACGCTTTTGGTATTTTTCCTCCAATACTGTTTATTCGAGTCAAGCCCACACTCTGCTTTCAGACTCCTCTCTCTCTTTTGGAAAAGATGTTTTTATGTTGTCACTGAAAGAAAACCAATACAAGTTCTACGATGTCGTCTGTGCACATAGCCAGAGACAAAGGCGAGAAACTCATTAGTAAAACAAGCAGAAACAAGAAGAAATAGTATGTGGAAATCCTTAGAAAAAAGGTGCCATATCAGAACAAAGAGCTTTACAAGCAAGTTTCAACGTCCCCATATCCATCACACCACTCACACGCTCCTGTTACACACAGGGTACTGAGGCACCGAGCCGATATACAGCTGTGGAATTCCAGATATAGGGACGTTAGCATACGTACAGTCAGGTTTGGTGGGGAGCAGCGTACTGAATGAACACCACTTAGCTTTCTGCAACATTCGCTCAGTGTCAATCGCCCAGAGTCCTCACCAAAGATTCAGGCCATGGTTAGCATACGGCTTTGAAGAGCAAGTCAGTTTTTGAGCTGGAGCACACATGCACAAGAAGAGCATCTGGGGGGAACAAAAATCCACTTAACATCTACGTGGCGAAGTTTCACAGAAGTATTTGCTTCCATGCAGAGGATAGGATTTCAGTTGTAAGGGTAATTGTCCCCTTAAAACGTTAGGGATATCTCTTGAATTAAGATGAAAACGCACATGGACTCAGTGTGCTATTCAATATACCTTAACATTAATCCATGATCTGCAGTTGGTCTCAGTTTAACTTAATCAGCCCAAACCTCAATCAGCATTTCAGTCACTCCCATTTCAATGCAATGAATAGAACTTCCTCATGTCCCTAACCCACCCTTGGCACCATCATGGGAGTTCTCAGGACCAAGTATTTTTAACCCCTGCCCACTCCACCCCATGTGCATTTCTATGTATCACAGAAGTTTATCCTTGTCTTACAAGACAAATCTGCACTCCTCCCTTCCCTTACCCACCCCCCGCTGAGTCCTACTGGCAAAGCAAACAGGAGCAATATAAAATTGCACTGCAATTAAGGTCTAGGTGAAAACCCAGGCCCCGTCTACATTTACCTTTGCGATTCGGCGACTTTGCAGCATCTCCTCCGCGCGGCATCCATGGTGCGCTGCGTCGAAGGGAACAGCGCTCCCTTCAGTGCAGCGCTACTCCACTTACCGAGGTGGTTTTCCTGCGTCGCTTCCTGGATCGACTGAGCGCGCCTATACAGACTGGTCAGTCAATCCAGAGCAATCGATGTGATGGTGGCGAATTTGCCGCCGTCAGTGTAGACCCAGCCCTAGTTAGCAAGGTCAAGTCCTTGTAGTTACAATGAGTTAAGCCAAAAGAATAAAACCGATATTTTTAGACTGACTGGTTCCCTCTCCCTTCTCCACAGAACCCCAACGTCCCAGAATTGTGTTTCCCACCATTGTCAGTGGTCACTGCTCATTACACCATTTGATGACTTCGATGTTTAGAGGTGTAATCAGCCTGCACTGCCATTGTAGCCAGAAAGTCATCTTTTGTACCGTCACAGGGATAGGATTATTTCTCCACATCAGCACCTGGCAGTACAGGGTTTTTTTGATTGATTGATTGTTTAAACTGGAGCTTGCCTGTGTGACTCTCAGAGCAGATCAAGAGGTAATTGTGTACGCTGAAGATGGCCCATTAACATTTATATAGCTATTCTTGTTCTTGGCTGAAGTGTTAAGTCTTTCAGACCAGGTTAGCACCCCCACCCCTCCGAGGTCTTTGTATTCCTATGCTTAATTGTTAGTGCACAGCATCCCCCATGCCCTCTGAATATTTGTTTATAATCAGATGATTTTTCTTGGGTGGTGCCTTTCCCAAATCATAACCCTACATACACAGCCTTTAGGACTAACTCAGTTCCCTTCTTCTTCCCCATTATAACCTCTACTAACACCCTCGTATAAATAAAGCCAATAGAGATGATAAAAACCACTTCCCCATGGAACGAACAAGAGCAAGCGCATGGCAGTCATGCCCCGCTTGTATGTTAATGCCCATTTCCACCACCCTACGCTAGTTTTTCTTTTCAGATTCTGAGATCCTTAGGCAAGGACTAAATCTTTATAAAGCTGCACAGGAGCCAGCACTTCGTTAATATTGCAGCAGTGCCTGCCGAATGGTGGTGTTATACACCGAGTGCAAGAGGAATTTGTTGCCTGTTTCTGCAATGCTGTTCCCAAAGCCTTGATTTGGGCTATGTGTAATGTTCTCTTACCACCACCGCATGTAAAGTGTGTGACATGAAACAGCCGACAGCAGCATTGCAACTGCTGACTCCTAATCTGCAGTTCCCCATTGGTCTGACTTTTCACAAAAGCATGGCATCATTTATAGGACAAATGCAGGCACGGAGTGTTGTTCTATTGCATCACTTACCCTACCATTACTTGTAACAGCCTCTAATGAGTACAAATAATTTCCCCAGCTAATTGCTTCTCCTCGCCTTCTGCCCCGTGCTGCTCAGAACCGAGATGAGCTTGGCTGTTGTTCCAAAGACTCTGGCTACAGTAAATAGTTCACAGTGAAACTGATGCAGCGGCACCGCTGTAAGCTCTCTAGTGTAGATGCTCTAGGCTGACAAGAGAGAGCGCTCCTGTCCGCTTGCTTACACCAGCCCCCGGGAGCAGAGGTAGTTGTGTCACATAGTGCTGTCCACACCAGCACTTAAATCGGCATCATTTATGGTGCTTGGGGGGGAGGAGTGGCTAAATCAGACTGCTGAGAGACATAACTTATGTTGACTGAAACTGTAGTGTAGCATGCAGAGACCAAAATACTGGAACGCAGCTGTTGGCAGTAACGTGGTCAATGCTACCACAAAGCCAGGAGGAGCAGCACAAAAGTATAAGTTGTTTTTACTCTGCCCCACCATCAATGGTGGCTTATTAATATTAGTTTTTGGACACCATTTTTTTTTAATGGGGGACTGGTGTGAGAAGGGAGAAGGTGGAAGACTGGCTATCTAAAGTTCAATGGACATTTTTCAGATCAGGCTCAAAAGTTGACTATTGAAAAGCTTTTACTGTGTGTGTGTGTTTTAATGGGTATCTGAAATGAATGCAAGACTGGAACAAAGTTCCTGGTTTTCTAGCAGCTCAAAACAATTCAGGATAGAGACATGGACGAGCATACTGCGCTTGTGTTCTGTAAACAGAAACTATTTTATCATTAACCCCAAAACAGAAATTGATAAGGTAACCAACTGAAATTAGGTTGAGACTTTACTATGAATGTCTGAATCATCATAACAGACCAGAGTAGTGTTTCCTCTAATCTAGTATCCAGTCTTCAACAATAGCTGGTGGTAGATGCTTCCAAGAAAGGTCCAAGAAACCTAACTATAAAATAGCCTGCCCATACAAGAAATTTCTACCCCATCCATTATCTAGAAGTCAGCTAACCCCCTGAAGCATAAGGGGGTTAGATCCCTTCCAAACATCAGATTTTTAAAATCCCAACTAATATAAAACTGCAAATATTTTCATTACACATCAACTTCCGATCCTTTTCCAAAGCTTGTTAAGATAGGTCACGTTTGCCTCCGATATTCTTGTAGCAATGAGTTCCACAGATGTCAAGTAAATAAAGCTGACAAAAAGGAAACTATTTTGTACATTTGCTGGGTTCTATACACCTGAAAAATCTGATTCTGATAGATTACCTAAGGCAGCAATTTAGAACCCAGACCTTTGTTAGGAGTTGCGCTAGAGCAGCAGATTTGCAATATCAGCAAAAAGGCAAGGACTCCATGCTACTTATTCAGAATTCTGTTCAGTGAGAGTTTTACGTTCTACGCTCAACAAGGAGGTTCCCAGTTATTATATAATTTATAGTGTCACCAGTTGTATTGCACAGAGATTATATATTACATCCAAAAAAAACTACAGCAGAAGAATGTTAAGGTTGCAAAGGCGAAACTAAACAGTTAGGAAATGCTTGAATCAAGATTGCCTGTGCACCCTCCATTCTGTGCACTGAATGAGGCAGGGCTCCTTTAAAAAAAAATGTGATCATATAATTAAAGAGCATGTATCATAATGCACAGACACAAGGGGGTCAAATTAAGGTTGCATGGGCACTCTGGATTCAAGCATTTAACTCCTAAGTGCTTCACTTTGCAAGTTTAATATTCTTTTAACTTAAGACTTTTGGATTTTAACTATTTTATAATAATTCTATCACCACAGCTTACAGTGAGCTGGATTTCTTCCAGGGATGCAGTGGTGCTTACGAAAAATGGTTCCAGTTTACACGATCTCATAACATTAAAAATGATAGCGTTTACTCATCTTACCCATTTGGGAGCCCCTTTACAGTTCTTAGCAGCAGATTAATTTATTCATCGTTTTTGAGGAGTTACTTTTGTCACTGCCTTTTAACATCAGGTGGCAGCATCTCTCCATCCCTGTGTCAGGGATGAGAACAGCTGGTCTTTGATTTAGCACACAGCAACTCTAGTCACACTTGGTTGTCTCTCTAGACATCAAATTCTTTCCTTGCTTGTGCAACTTCTTTATCAAGGGATTTAGTTCTGATAGCATCTCCTATTGATTAAACTTGCATTACATGGCCAGAAGAAAGCTGACCATCCAGCAATACTTCTATTACAGCTCTTGTTTTTTAAGACACTTTCTCATCTCTTCAAACTAATGAATGAGTTTATTGGTGAGAAGGTCTCCGAATTGAAAGCTGAAGTAATGAGTGATCTGTCTATCTATAGGTACAAGGAGGTGCAGTACCAGCTTTTCCCCAGCCCACCATTGTGCCTCAATCAGTACCTTCCAAGAATGAAGAGAGGCAGTTTTGTCTCCAAGCACAGCCAGACATTTTCCAAGATGCCAACAAGGAGGGTGAATTAGTGTTTCACATGTAGACACCCATCAAGGGGAAGTTAGTAAGACAGTTTCAGACCAATCATAAACAAACTCGACAGTACCTACTTTCAGAAGGCAGAGACCCTGACTATACTGGAACTAGGGTTCCAGGAGATCTAGGAGTGCCACGCTGTGTTACTAATTTTCACGCTATCCCATCCAGAGTAGTGCTCAATAAGAACTTTAATGAATTTTTCTTTCATCATTCTTGATCTCTTTTCCATAGAAGGTGACTAATCCTGGCTGGTCCAATGGTGGATATTTCTTTCCTATGGTTATATTTCCTGTGGAAGTGATAGGTGTAACAGCGATAGGGATGCCTGATTGCTAGTAGACAGGGAGATGATCCACACAGTTACAAATGGGAAAAGTGGTGGGCCCATGAGACACACTGAGATGAGGTTCATGCTATGAGAGTGTGGGAACCTCTGCCATGGATAACAACATCTTCCTTCTCAGAAGCATCTCTGCTGGATACCACAAGCTGCGGGTTCCTCTTCAACCAGGATCAAAGCTGCCAAGCAACCCAGTCTAGAGTTACAACGACATGCCTTCAAGTCCTAGAACCAGGCAAGTGCTGATCCCATGGGTCATGAGCAATTCTGTTGGGTGGCGTACTTCCGCATCTCTACCATCTCATCTTAACCCAGCAAATTGTTTCTGCCATTTTCCAAAGAGTACTATGGCAGCTGGAAATGCCATCCCAATTAGCACTCATTCACCATCCATCCACTTTTCAAGGCTTGAGATACAGTTCATAAAAAGATTCACTCGGTCAGGCTAGTGGGCCAGTGGGAGATCCAGGTTTAATCCACAAAGATGAGAGAGGCTGGGAATATGGCTGAGAAACTAATCAGCCCCAGATGGGAGAGGGAATGGACCCTTCAAAGACCCTTCTGGCCAGTTCCGGAGCACACACTGAAGGAATAACGGTTCTTAAAACTAGAAAAAAAACTAGGAAAGCTGCTACGGTGAGGAGCAAGGAAGCACAATTAAGATTTGCTGAGTGTTATATGTTAGTATGTAACTCGGGGAAGTCACAAATATGATGCAATTAGGATTGCCAGGACCAGCACACATCAGTGTCTTGCAGCACAGAGCATCACATGGTACTCTTTGGCCTCAGACCTACAACAAGGAAGGTCAAAGGCACACAGATGCATACATACAAGAAACCTTCTAAGACGCAAGCAAGTCTACATACCAATACCCTTTTTACGGCCGCGCTCTCCAGCACTAACTGGTAATTGCACATTTCTGCTGATGTGGGTTATAATTCACAGCACGAGACCTGGATTAAATTTTTTTTTTTAATTCAGTGGCAGCAAAGCGAATTAAATTGATAGCCTCAAGACAAGTGAATACAACCCATATACCATTAGCCATATTAGCCATAAGCTCCTGCATTGGATTGTGGGCTCCCACTCCCAAAATGAAAGCAGTGAACCTGAAACCCTGAGGCATCTTGGCTACCTGGAACCATCACTGCAGCAAGGACCAGACATTTTTCTCCAGGAAAGGCTTATTTTCACTGAATCCATGGACAGTGCAATGGTTCTCTGACTCTGCAATGGGCGGCAGAGCATGACAGGAAACATACGGAAATGGTGTTCTCTTCATTTCAACATATTAATAGGCTTAAAATTAGGACCAAAGAGAAGTTTGCTCCTGACACTTCTGGGAAGAGACAAAACCCCTTCTGGGCACAGAGCTATGCATATGCAAATAGACAGTCGTCTGATCAAATGATATGCAAAGAAAGCTCAAAGAGTTCCTTTGAGTGCTTAGAAAATGAAGGCATAGCTACAGCTAGGGGCTTTTATTCCATTTTATATGCAGTGGTTATTATGCAGGAAAAAAGAATGATGACCTCTTTCTGAAAGCTGAACTTGACCAACTCTTTTTGTCCCAATGAAGATATAAATGATACTTCATGGCTAGGAGGGACATGCAGGAGGCTTCACACCTGAACTTCAAAGGGATCTGATGGTGTATGTGAGAGGCTAGCCTGACAAAGAATCAGAGGCAGAGGGCAGGATGACACCATTGTTTGCGGCCTGGAAGACACGGCATGTCAGCAAACGAAAGATGCACAGCTCCTTGTGACACAGAGGATGCAGAGCACACAAGAAAAGCTAACATACAGCCAGTTGGGGTAACGCTTATAAACAAGACTTAATACTCATGCTTTTTAGGGGAGCATGACAACGTAGTAATGCAAAATTCATAGCTGTTATAGGCTGCATGCCAAAGAGATAGATAAAATAGACAAGGAGGGACTTGGAGTCAAAGTGCTCTTCAGCTACATCGGAGTCTGGACTAGTCTGATGGCCTTTTATTGTAGTTACCAAAGACCGGCCAGGGGAAGAACATCATGAAGGTAACAGATGAGGCAGAATGGAGCAGCCAAATTAGTTTCCAGTTCCCTTTCTACACAATTCACTGATTTCAACTGGTTTGAAGGGGACAATTTTGGTCCTGCTGGCCAAAAGGTAAAGGGGACCACACGTGGATGGCGGGAGAAAAATCACAGTTAGGTGGTGGCTCCAGAATAGGGAAGCTGGCCTAGGATCAAGAGCTTCTGGGGACACCCCTATGAACTACAGAAGTGGCGAATAGTTAGAAGCTGAAAAACCAGCCTGGTGTGCTGCCTTCAGGGAGGGGAGAGCCTGGGTAGGAAAGTGCTGAGTAACCTGAAGATGGAGGGAGGCAAAATAAGTTTCACGTTACTTAAAATCCAGCCAGGAGTCTCAATCTGCTGCAGCGAGTTTTCAACATTCGAAAAGCTTCACAAATGAGCTGCGCAGCGGTTAACTATTTGCTTTCTATCCCTAGAAATATGCACTCCCCCACCAAATAGGCAACTATTTGCTATGCAGCCACATAAGAGTTTGCTGTAAGGTGGTGCTTTTCTACACCAGCTTCCATCAGAGAACCTCAAAGTGTTTCAGAACCACAGAGGAGTGTCAATGCCCCAGTGTGAGTGTATCGCACCCCATCCAGTGATCAGGTGCTGCTCTGGGTGGGTCCTGGTGACTCATTACCCTACCTGGATACAGAGGAGGTAGGAGTGGTTCTCTGCAGACGATTCAGAAGGTGGGCTGGGCAGACTTGAGAGAGAGTAACCTAGGAGCAGCCAAGGCTGGGCAGAAGTTCACCGGAATAGTTCACTGAAGGGTGGCATATGAGGTCTCTATTAGAGCCAATAGCCCGCTGGTCGTCAGTGTAAAATGTACGTATGGAGAATATTTAAGGAGTTATATGTCTGTACTGAAAATCATGCTCAAGGTTTTGGAGCTAAGGCAGGTCACGAAGAGGTGACACCTTGGAGACGATCTTTCAGCCTATCTGCCTGTCTGACCATCTGCCTCATGCTGTAGGCCTATCTGCAAAGGGAGTCAGATGTGAATATATGGATCCAAGAAACGAAGGCAGAGGGGGTCTCGTTTATGAAGAAAAAAAAAAAAGATTGGGTCCTGTATATCTTGGGGTCCAAAGAGAGACACTGAATCCTTTACCGAGGCGGCAAAGTGATACCGTGCATGTCTCGTGAAAGGAGGGCCACAGCCAGCCTGGCTGTAAGGCACTGGAAGGAGGTGGGGTGAGCGATACTCTACAGGACGCGTGAAGTAAGTCTAAGCTCTAGGGTGTATGTTATGATTTCATGTGGCATGGAACCTTTCTTTTCCAATACTTCTACCTGCGACTAGCAGAATCTCTGGGCTTTGTTCAATAAACTTATGCTTGATCTCACTATAAACATACCGAAGTGCTGCGCGTTACGCAGAGGGGTGATCCAAGGCCAAACGAGAAAGCTGCAGTGGCCTGCTTCTTTGGGAGCAGCAAATCTGTGAACACTGCGAGGGTCCAGTGGATCAGCGGCTGGGTGCTCCAGGGGGCTGCTCGGAGAGCTCAAGGGTTGGGCGTGCCCAATGCTAACCTGCAGAGTGGCATCAAGGCCTAGGTTTGTGATGTGGGCGGTCACTGGTGCCGGCCCATGGCAGGCAGAGACAGGGCTTCCTCACCCCAAGGGCAGGTCCTGATGAGATGCCTCACAACCCAGGTACCCTCAGGGAGCACCACAGCCTGCTCAGAGGCGAAGAGGAAGGCACACGTTTGATAAGCTACAGCCTGAACAGTGCAGAGCAAAGGAAGATGTTAAGTGCATCTCCGTATGTGCTTATGCCCAATTTTAAACTGCGCCTTGCATAGGTGAAGAATTAAGTGTTTAGAAACATCCCTGTTAATTACTTAATAGTATTTATTAAAATAGGAAATTAGTAACTTAAACTCTTATTATCTGAAACGGACTTCCTGCTGCAATGAAAACGCTTTCAAGTAGCATCCCCCACATTTTCATGCTGGAGTCAGCGGGCTATGTTCAGGCATGCTTGGGGCAGAGGACGCTACCCTGAGGCTGGTGCTATCATGACTTTGCGTGAGGTCAGGCAAGGCAAGGCAAGTTCTTCCTGAAAGAGCCGTTTAAACCAAACCCACCGCAGGAGAAGTCAGCAATAAAAGCCAGGGCCTGTGCAGGGAAGTTAGAATGATTGCATCACCTCTGCCTCATCCCCAGAAAGCTGTACCAACTGGGCACTGCTCGGACAAGCAGTTGGAAATTCCATTAATAGATGCCTTTAAAGAGTTAATTCTAAGAACAGCTGATAATTTAGACTGGATTTAACTCAGCCCATTTTTTTACCTGCAAGCTGCCGTCTATTACCAGTCTGCAGACAGGATGGGACAGTGACAACTACTTCCTGCTGCCCAGAAACAGTATTTCAACTTTCTGAACGGCTTCAGACTAGATAGACCATTTCATGCATCTGCCAGGCAGAAACCCACCGGAATCCCCCAGCGGTTTTTCCCTTCGGAAGTGTCTTGGCGGCTTTTAGCTTCCCTACCACAAGCAACAGGAACCCTCAGAGCAGAGGTCACCACGGCACCAGCGGGGTGCCATTTCCTATCCTAGAGAAGTATTTTAAATATGCACAAAATGTTATCACTGACCCCAAGTTAAAAAGAAGCCCCTAACCAGGACACAGCAACTGAGCTGATACAAAATGCATGAGTCAGGCTCCAAAGAGTCATGAGATTTTAATACATAAAGTGGGTTTGTGATTTGTGGTAGGTTTGTGAGCCTTTAATGTTCATGTTTTCAAGCTTTTCTCCACAGTCATGACAGCTAGAGACCTCTTAATAAAAGCAGAGATTCTCATGGAGGTGCCTGACTCCAGGAGCGTGGGGTCTATGGCAAAATAGCCACCCAATACCACAGGTCTTGTGATAAGAGCATGAGAACTGGCAGCACTAATTGACAGCTGAGGCTGCAAAAGCCCTCAGTTTCACGAACCCATCCTGAAGCAGTAGTGCGATTCACAGCTTTATAAGCAATGGGAATAGTTTCTTCCCTCCGTTATCTACTCCTACCAACATGTTCAGAAATGGAACAATAGGAAAGTTTATCTGTGCCTTACCTGAAATTTCCCTTTCTTGGAGTAATGAGGCTGCAGACCCATGACATCGGATCTCTGCTCTAATCCAGCCTTGGAGGCAGACCAAGCCTGCTAATCAGGGCAGGAGAAGTGTGGCTCTGCCTCTGAGACACATCATAGTTTAGAAAATCTCTAGCCACTTTCCACCAGCTCTGTTCCCATACTCAAACTGCCCTCATGTGCTGACCCTTGAGATCATAGTGGGTTGCTCTGAGCTTTGTCCAGTTTATGCTGTGCTCGCTCTTATTTGGAGATCCCGGGCACAGTCCCTGACCCTGTGTGAGCGCCCCATCCCTCCAGGCTGGCACACTGGTGTTAAATATCCTTCATGCATCACCCAGCGGGAAGCCTGACTTGAATCTGTTCAGACTCATCCACTGTCTGAACGACCCGAGAATCCTCCTGGGGAACCAGAGTTGAGAGGGATAAGTCGAAGGCTCAGTGTCCGTCTCATGCAAGTATGGCCCCCTAAGACCGTCCACACAGGAGATCACTGATCCCAGAAGAGAGAAGCATCTGAATGGGAACTTCCCTTGAGAGGCTGTGTACTCTGAAAAGATATCTCAGCTTCTTTCATCTTTCCTGCAATAAGAAACTTTGGAGGGGACAATTTCTATCTCCACTCTATGGGGAATCCACGGAGATTGAACTGACTTGTTCACCAAACCATGGCTCTGCACCATGTGTCTGGGAGGTGCTGTCTATAATCTGGATTTGGAATGATGAGGTGATGCAGGAAGAGGTAGACATGGACCTCTTCCTATCTGAGAGCTGCTATTAACACTACCGACACTTCCATAAGCACTCGAAGGGGCTGTTGCTGAACAGAGGTAGCGATGTTCTCTGAAAGCACAGAGTCGGCAGCATCTGTGAGGCCATCGAATTGGGATAAAGAAATAGGCGTCCTTCAGGTCTACTGATGTCATGCAGTCCCCATCACAGATGGCTGCCAGAGTGGATTTTAAGGTCTTCATCTTGAATGCTGATGGGGTCGAGGGCTGCTCTATAGCCCTCTGACTTCTTTCAGACTAGGAACAATATTGTTCCCTCTGTAATGAGTGACAGGTCCTATTGCTCCCGTCTGTAGGAGATGTAGGAAGGCTCTCTGCATGCTCCAGCTCCTCCTCTTCCTCAGGGAGAAGCCCTCTAGCAGTGTGATCTTTAATAGGCTGAGAGAGACCATACTTGCAATACTGTCCACGCATGTCAGCACTGCCTGTGAAAGCCTATGGCAGCACTTAGGATTTCAAAATGACAGTTCTTATTTGTCTGTTTCTTTCTATTGGCCTAATGCCCCCGCTAGTTTCTATGTCCAAAGAAGGAGGAAGAGGAGGAAATGATGCCTACCTGGATATGGCTGCATGTGATGGGCCTGTATAGCTAGGAGGCCACTGTTTCAGTGGAAGTTTCCAGGTTAGAAACACTGAGTCCCTCACCACCAGGCAAAACAGACACATGACACTTTGGTAGTGACCCCAGCTTGACTGGTGCACACCGAGTAACCTTCCGGCCTTACCGTATGGGGACTGTGGGGCGCAGGGTAGAGAAAAAAATGGACACCCCTTCCTGCCTTTTCCATATCCGGGCTGCTGTTTATCTCCTAGCTCTATGGCCATCTACTGGGGGAGGGGATGGAAGGGGAGGCAAGGCACAACACCCTGAGCAGAACCTGGACATTAGGGCTGGTGACCCCCGGCAGAAAACGTTGCCCCGGCATCAGCACTCGAGATGAGCCTGGGTCTTTGTGCCGACACTCAGTCAGCAGGGAGGTGCAGGAGACAGCACATGGCTTTCCCTCTGTTAGCCTTCCCCGCCACGTGCGTGAGCACAGAACACGGACAGCCTAGCGACAGAGAGGAGAAAGGGGGATCCTACCCGTTGCTAAAATCTCCAAGCCATCCGGGTCTTTCTTTAAGCTTTTTGTTCTTTGCTTTAAGTTTGCTCTGCAGCAAGGGGGAACAGCGCTCTGCCCCCATGTAGCTGAAGAGGTGGTCAAAAGCTGGCAGTCTCTCTAAGGTCCAGCCATAACTCCCTTGCCCCGACTAGTTCATTTGGCTGGACAGAGCAAAGACCCCAATGCCATGGAACTGTGGACCTCACCTTCTTTTCTCCCTTTGAAGCTGGCAATTTTCTGCAGAAAAAGCTGACAAGAGAGATCTGGCAGAGAGAACATTTCAGTGAGATAGTTCTGTTGCCGTTGGACCAGCAGCTATTTTCAAAGTAGCTTTAACTGAAACAATCCAACTTTGAGAGTAAAACCAGCTGAAAGTTTGGAAGTTGTGAAAAGTTGCCATTGTTAAATCTGTGGGTTGACTGAGCGACAAGAGACCACGAGCTCATGACACTGTTTAAGGCACCTAATTGTGGTGAGCTGATTTTATGTTTTGTGCAGATAAGAGTTTGGTGGCAGGAGCAGTTTTCTGTGTGAAATGACTGGACTAGATATTTACAGGAACTAATACCTACTACCAGAAATAACCCTTAGACAACAAATGGGATTACAGCTCACACTACTGTCCTCCAGGGGCAGAGGACTGTCTGGGTAGGTACGTAGACAAATGAGCGTGAGAGGAGCACCCTCCATGTATTTTAAATGATGCGTGGAATTACATTCCCAGCAAAATAGGCAGAGGACAAAAAAAATACTTAGATACCACAATGCCATTTATTCAATACTTAAAGTACACACCTACAAAAAAACTAGCACACCTGTCCAACTTTTTGAATATTGGCTTTTGAAAGACATGCCTAGTTCATTAAATGTGTCATCGGATTTCACTCAGTTTAATAAAATCATGAAAACCAGCACGTCCTGGTAGTCAGCGATACCATATTACAGGGCGGCCATGCCCTTTCAATAGAGAGATCTGATTACATTACTGTATGTTTCTCTAAACAAAAGCTCCCTGTTGTAATGATTGCTGGCTCCAAGGTCTGCGTGGCAAGGATTTGTAAACTTGTTAGAACTTCCTAAAGAAATCAATAGTTTAAATGATGGGTGGCTAACAGGCATGAAGTAACCCAGCTCATTCAGCTTTTGGGACAGTTTATCAGCTGCCAAAAGACGTGGCAGGAGTAACTGGAGGTGAAGGAGTCAGATAACTAACAGGTGTTAAAGGGAGGAGGAAGTCAGATTGTGTGGTGCTGTCCCGTACACAGATTACCCTGCTCTCACCCAATTTAGATCTTCCCATACCCAGCACTGGTAAGAGGGGTGGGGTGTCTTGTGGGCCACGTTTTTACTAAGAGGTCCATGGAGCTATGGCCTGCTGGCATCTCCCTTTCACAGGTGATGGGCCAGTCCTGAGAGGCCCTGAGCAACTCCCTGCTGCCATGCCTGAGAGTTGGATGCGCTCCACATCACAGGACTTTCTCCTAACAGCACCTGCATTGGAAGCTTCGCCCACAGATGCCTAGGCTAGTCCCATCTGTTCACCATGTGGTGGTGGACAAAGCCCCCCCCCAAGAGGCAGAGATCAGACTGGCATCTTCTGTGGATTCTGCCTTCTTGCATCCTTCTGACCGACAAGGTCAGAAACATTTCCTCTTGTCTGCTTTTATCTGCTGCCCCTTTGTTGGGGACACAGCGTAGGCTGGGGTACGGATATCTGCTTTCCAGAAAGGTCAAGATGATCCAGCTACGTTGGACTAGTCGGAGCTAGAAAGTGGGAAGGGGCGACAGTCACCGTGGAAATCATCCTTCACTACTGCTGTAAGCTCTTACCTTCTGGGCTGGGACCGGCACTCTTCCTCCCCGCTATCCGCCTCCTGCGTGCACAAGGAGAAAAAACAGGAAGAATTAAAATACTAACCCATTCATAGACTTCAGACTATTGCACGTCACTGGCTTGGACTGTGTATGTGTGCGGAGGGATATTTCTTTTTTATTACCCCTATATATCTTTCTGCTGCTGCACAGGGACTTAAACAAACACACAGGAAATAAACTTTAAATAAACACACGGGAATGGTTTCGCAACCGCAGAATTTAACGTGCTTTTGCATGGCCTTCCAACGACCTCTGCCAAGCAAAGAGCACCAACAGTCAAGCACTTATATTGCTCCTGGAGGGAGAATCCCAGCATCTGGTAGTGAGAGGTTCAGAATTAAAAAAAAAAAACAGCCAAAAAAATTGAACCCAAAATGAGGCTGGGTAAGTGCAGACCAACTAGAAACTGGAAATTTGACATGGTGCATTCTGCTTCTGATGCAAAATTAAGAGGCGTCATTTCTAACATGCTGTGGAATGTTACTAGGACTTTCTAGTAGAGCCCGAAGCAATAGTTCAGCAGAGAAGCCTGAGGTGATTAATTCCACTTCCTAGCAGATTTAAATGCACATTCCCAGGCCAGGACCGGGGAAGGGGTGTCGAATTTGATTTATCAGTGAATATAATAAAATCAAGTTTTGTTTAAGTAGTTCCGTGTTAGCCGGAAAGCATTTTAAAACACAAGCGATATTTTAAATTGACGCAGAAAGACCTTCAAGGAAACCGAAGCTCAGCTCTTGGTAACAGAAGATGGAGGCAATGCCACCCTTTCAAGTTTATGCCCGGGTCACTTGGGGCTGTAGGCTGCGATTTCATAGGATCCTAGAAGTGTAGGTCTGAAAGGGACCTCGGTACATCATCTAGGCCAGCCCCCTGCACTCAAGGCAATACTATAACAACTAGACCCATCCTAAAAGGTGTTTGACTGACTTTTTCTCAGAAACCTCCAACAATGGATATTCATTCCACAATCTCCCTCGGCAATTTGTTCCAATGTTTAACTGCCCCCTGACAGTTAGGAAGTTTTTCCTAATGTCCAACCTAAATCGCCCTTGCTGCAGTTTAAGCCCATTGCTTCTTGTCCAGGCCTCAGAGGTTAAAGAGAAAAGAACAATTTTTCAGTGTCAGATTCCAAGTTAAGCAGAGTCACACCTTCCATTATTTGGAGGGAGAAATGCAAAGAGCTCACAGGTGCTGTAGGTAGTGGTGTTGGCAATTCAATACGTGGCATCTTTTTCTTTTAAGCTAGCACTGAACCGCTGCCTCAGTGTAGCATTATGGGGTGTTTTTGCCATCTTTCAGGCAAGAGACAAAAACCAAGGTCCTCCAGGCACTGAAGATCCCGCTGCTTTTTTCAGCAAGGGTTGGGTATTAACAAATCCCAATTTACTACATTCTGCAATGGATTTTTAATTAGATACAGGATTCTTCCACACTGTTAGACTGTTGTGTAGTGGCACAGTAAGTGTATTGTTAGAACAGTTTCTCCATTCCATCCCAGAGTGGCTGCATTTTGGTGGTGGAGGAAGAGGTCTATAGCACTTTTAATGGAGTATCCACAGAGGAGCTTAAGTGGCGGGAAGACGTCAATCAGCAGAAAGGGACCATCTTTTGCACAGCTACAATGAACAATCAGAAATAATGCCAATTCTGTCTATTGGAGGTTTTCTCCTCCAGCACTGAATTACATTTTGTTAGAACATTTCAGAGCTACTCTCTCACCCCAGTTCCTTGTGACCATACCTGCCATATGGAGAAAGTCAATCTGAATCCCAAAGGCTCTGTGTGCGGCTTGCCAGGGAACCCTATTCAAAGACAGAGGCTTTGCCAGCTACAGAACTATTCTAGTTTTCCTTCTACATCTTTCATCGCCAATGGCCACTTTGAAAACGCGCCTGCACCCCTCCCTACCAACCCATTCAGCTACCATATGGAATGCGTACAGGAGACAAATAAGGAATGGTTTTGGATAGTACCTATCATGAGAGCGCAGAAGGGTAAGAAATAAGAGTGTTCTGCTGATCTAGCCACAATCAGCCATTGTGTCTGCTGATCCGCCCTTCCAGCCCCATCAGAGGGAAGTGCAGGCCTGTTGCTCAGGGGCAGGAGCTGGGAGTGTAATAGTGGGAGAGGGAGGAGTTCTGAAACAGCTAGCAGCACTTGCAGAATTTGCAAAAAAAATAAAGACCTGCAATGCATAAGTCGCGGGCTCAAAAAGGCGTGGAAAGGAAATGTCAGGCTTCACTGCGAGAATTGTATAACCAGACACTGCTTCCTGTAATATCACAGAACGAGAGGCCCAGATCAAGAAAGCCGTCAGTGCAGCCTTACTTGGGTCGCGTTAGTTACTACGTTGAAAGCCCAAGGCCTTTCTTTATCGGAAACGCAAGCTACAGAAGCGGAATGGCCAGCAGAAACATTTGCATCTCTGCTATCTGAAGGTCTGATCCTACGAGGTACTCACTAGCAAAAGCCTGAGCTCCACAAACGGTGCAGGTGCTCAGCACCTCTGAGGATCAGACCCCAGTTGACACGCAGTAAAGGAGAATACAAATAGCACAACAGACACCTACAGCCACAAGTCGGAGTTAAAACTGTGGGCTACACATGCTGAGGGAAAGCCAGCAGGACTACCTTCCACAACCCACGCCTCTCAATTCACAGCGTCATTGCAGAGGCTGGAGACAAGCAGGCCAGCGACCCCTCTCTTAACTGTACACTCCATCACTGGGAGAGACTGCCATGCAAGTAGCAGTGTTGTCACACAGGTACAGCTGTGCAGTGAGAGAATCATTGCTCTGCAGAGCAACCGCCCAGCTTCCGGGAATCTTGGACCACTGCTGGGAGCCAAACCCGCCCTCTTCAAATGAAGCATTGCAATGTTCAGCCAGCCACAGGCACCGACTGGCTCAAAGTGCCTGGGTGCTTTAATCTGCAGTGCCGTGAGGCCACGTGAAAAGAGGAGGCTGAAGCTGGTTGCCATTATGCAGCCGTCCATGAGAATGGCACAGGTTCAGGTTCCTTAGAGCCACACCGCTGCATGCTGCACTTGACCCCAGCTGGACCCGCAACCTGCATTTCTAGGCTAGCAGAAAACAGAAGGCTTTTAGGCGGCGCTTCCCAGCAACTTGTAGAGAGCACCGCACGCAGCTGCCAGGATGTGGTGACACACTACTCTACCAAGCGCTAGCTGAATTGTCAGCTCTGTGTGTGTCTGCGCGGCACCCAGCACAACACAGCCCTCGTAACCGCTGGGGCCTTTCAACAACGAGTGTGTAGCAGCACCCCCGCAGTCATCTAATAGTGAGGTCAAACCCGTGATAATCAGGTGACCAACCGTTTCTGGACTAGGTGTCTTCCCTGGTTTAGCTATGGAGTCTAAGTGTATGAGCAATTATCTCCTTGAGAACAAATTTGCTTTTAAGGAAAACAACATGGAGCATAGCTAGCTGGTGCAAGTCAAGTTACTCGAAGAGCTAGACACCTTGCCTCCTAGCAACGGACAGATTAGCAAGACGAGGAACTGGGAACCAAAGTCAACTTTGCAATCTGATTGCTTTTTCCTATCCGAGAGCGAATCAGCTGCCAGGTGGGGTAAAATTCTCAAAAGCACCTCTGTCCTTCAAGCACTTTTTGCCCAGTGCAGATCGGTATAAACTATTCTCAGAAGCAGCTGGATTCTGCCAGGTCACCAGACACATGACTAACATGCCACATGGGAACTTAACAGCAGTCAACAACATGAACAGCAGCCATTCGGGCTGAGCCAAAAGCTCAAAAGGGTTTGTACTCAAATTGAATGCATTCTTCAAACCTAGGAGAAGATGAAGTGATGGAGAGACATTTCAGGGCTGCGCTACCTCACTCAGTAATCTAAACTATGTAGATAATGCGGTTTTCAGTTTGGAACGTGCAGCAAACATCATTACAGCAAGTGGCCGGCTGCATATCCAAAAAACCCCGGCCATGGCAACAAGCAAGCACAATGTCCCCATAGCAAAACAAACAGCGTGCAGACCATTCCAATTATCTTGGCTCCACATGGAATTCAAACCTCAAGAGCTCTCTGAAAATATGCAGGCGGCTAGACGTGACCCGATCAATTGCCATCTGTCACTGCTGAAGATTTGAGGAGATCTCAACATTAGCCACAAATGCAGCATCTTTTAGTGTCAGGAGTTCAGCTGCTCAGAACACAACCAATAATGGCCATATAACTGGACTATGGACATGTGCCATTCTGGGCAGAATTTCTAAGATGTCGCTACCTGTACTCTGCTGTACAGCCTGGGGCATTTGAGGGAAACTCACCTCACCCGTAACCTTTAGGATTTATGGCAACATCTGGCTTCGCTGTCTAACTCTGCTACCAAGAATCCTGTCCATCTGTCTGCCACTCTCCCCCCCGGCCCGCTTGCATCTGTCTAGGTTTGCACACTCACCCCCAAATCAGCTTCATGGGAGCATCTCATCTTCCTTCCTTCCAGTTGATTCAGAATCCTGCTCTCAAAACATTTCTTCTTCTCCCGCCTTTTGACTCTCACTGACTTTCTGCAGCAAGTTCAAGCTTTTCTGCCTCATATTGGATGGAGGCTCTTTGCAACTCCAACACAGCTGCCTCTTATCTCCTTCCCTCCTCGCTCCCCCCCCTTTGCATCCTCATCTTGGTGCCAACTTCCATGCTGCACCTTTCATGCTTAGTGGTCTTCCCCTTCAAACACTCCTTTATGCTGCCATGGTCAAAAACGTGTGGAATTTCTCCTCCCCCAAGAGCTTGGAGACCATAGCCTACCATGCTGACTATCTGGCCTATTGCATTATTTTCTGAGCAAGATTGTAAGCACATGCCCTCTTCTATGATTGCAAAGCACTAAGATCCCTAAATACACAGGAAAGATAAAGGCCCACTTAAGCCCACGACGACAAGTTAATACAAATTGTCCACTAGAGGGCAGACGAGACAAAGCATGGAGAAGCACTGGAGTGACTCACCTATGGGCCATGGGTCTTCCACAAGCCCATTACTTTGAAATAGAAGGTGTTCCGGAAGATTGTTGCTATTTGTCAGAACGTTCCCCCAGTGCAGCCAGCTGTCAGCTCCAGAGACCAGAACCCATTTAAGCAGCACTGTTTTTCTAGCTGAGGTCCAAAGGTGTACAGTGGGGTGTCTCTTCAGCTGACAGCCACTGACATGGAAGTGTATCACATCCTTGCTTGGAATACAAACTTTCACAAGCACTGTCCATTCCCTACTGCACATACATTATAGCCAAAATGCAGCACGGAGCACCAGGTCAGTCGCTTATGGTTAGTGCTATGCAGAGGCTCATGGGGGCTGACTGTCCCCTTCTCAAGCCAGCTCTTTGCATCAATTTACAACTGCTGTGGATTTAGAAGCAGCCCTGATGAGCTCCAAAGGGAGTCATGCCCTGGCTTCCTTGGCCAGAGGAATGGCAGAAATCAGGGGAAACAGAAGGAGAATCTCCCGGCTCTAACTCGGCCACTAGCTTCTAATGAAAAAATGAAAATGCCAATCTTTGCGCCTCTTGGGCTATGCAGAAGAGAATATGCAAAACACAAATCCAGTTTTTCCTTTGATGCCAGTCATTAAAAGGGCCGAGGAGAACAGAGATATATTATTTAGCATTACTCAGGCTTATGCAACAGAAATCTCTCCATGCCACATAAGCCACACTCCTGTCCCTATGTAGCTTCTTTCTTATCTCCATGTGGCGATAAGAACAGTGTTCATCTATGTTCTGAAATTCAGATGCCAGATTGCTTCTGTCTGCATGACACATTTCTGAGTTCCTGGCACACATTCTTTGGATAAGATACATGATTTCCACCACCTTCTTCCTAAACTGTATCCAACATTTATTACACTTTCATTTGCCATGGCACATTAGTGAACATGTTTGAACCCTAAAATAAATTCACATTAGCATATTTGTTTGCGACACATGCTTTTTATAACAATATAACCTAACCACACCTCAGCTGCTGTTTGCATCCTAAGCAAAGTGAAATGCTAGCTGGTAAAACTACTATCAAGAAGCCCCTTCAATCAAAACAAGCAGATGAGCTAATCTGTTTGCCAGTGTGAAGCAGTGGTATTAATATTTCACTAAATTTTATGCATACCTTCTCTCAGTTTGAAGATGCAGCTGTAGTCTAACTTGCATGGCACAGTTACCCCTAGAAAGACTCCATCACCAAAAACTGGATCTGTACCAGGAGGTAGCTTTTTTCCTTAAATGTAATAATTAATCATTTTTTAAAAATAATTAGAAACAGAGGAAATTATCTCTTTTCCATCAGAACAGCTAGCGGCATCTTCCTTAGGAAAGATTCCTGGTGTCAAAAAATAATTAAATCTGCTCGCATGACTGTACACGCTTAAAAAGCCCCACTTTGAATGGCATTAAAAAGATCACAAAAATTATTCTGGGGTCAGCCTGCTGTAGCTGGACATTTTAATAGAAGATGTCTGAACAATTTATAAATGAGATGCAAATAATACACCTACAAATCCATGTGTGGAAAGCCTGGTACATTTAGTTATCTTCTCTTTCCCCTCTGACAGGAGCTGGGAACACCAGATCTTAGTGTGGCAGTACATTCAGCCAGCTTCAGATCTGCCCTTCACCACCCTCCACCCAAACAAAACCCTCACTGACTTTCTCCAGGGCATTTTATACACAGACTAAACCAAAAAGCCTCTTAGAACAACCGACATGGACAAAAGGCTGGAAGCTCAGAGCGCCCAGACTGTTATTCTAACTTGTGCTGAGACTCCCGAGTAGAGGTTCTCCTATACCATGAGTGCAATGATCCCTAGCCACAGCAAAAAGGCCAGCTGTGCCTTCACATATACCGGTTCGACCCTGCGGAAGCTGCTAAGGTAGGCCTTTGTACTGCGGCACCTTCTTCTAACCACAGAACAAGTCAGCCTTGATACCCTGAATGATACAACCTCCAGAGAGAAAGCCTTTTATTGGTAGTCCTCAATACAGTCAATTGCCATGTGCCTACTCCAGGGCCTCTGCAACCACAGATAAAATCCTCACCTAGTATAACTGGTCCATTGACGTCAGCAGAGATGACAATTTATACCAGCTGGATTTTCAGGGACGGAGATCACAGGGGGGAAAAATACCAACAACTAAGATGTTGCCTTGATTTGGCATCGGTGTGCCAAATCACTTATACAGGGGACACAATGAAGTCAGTTTCCTCTGTTTGCAGGGATCTGTCACACAAGCAACAGTATGAAGGAAATATAGAATAGTGAAGTGTGGTTGCAAATCCCCTGTTGGCAGATGGCCACAGGGACATGAAGCTATTTTCAATGTCTGCACTTCAAGCGGACAATGCCCCTTTGAGAAAGAAAAGCCCAAGACGCACAAGACCTAATGCCACGCAAAGACGTGAGCAAACGGTGAGAGGAAATGCTGTAAGTACAGTGGTATCTGCATTTCTGAAACTTACAAAGCTTGCCAGCCTCCTGCTGCGGCAAAACATGCTTTGGGTCTATGAGAGATGGCAAACTCCCCGACACAGGAGTGAGCTGCGAACAGCGGTAACTAGCTGAGCACAGATGAGAAGGTCCAAGATGGTTAGCGTACTGCCAAAGCCGATTACCTTGCAGAATTAACCTTTACAAGGATCATTTGACTTTGTTATGCCACTACCAAAAGCCTCCACACTCCAGGAGGCATGATTGCTTTGAAGTAAACTGTCATTCACGACTATCCAGCAGCATCAGGCAATGAGCTGAACCTGGGCTGATCAGAGCAGGAGCAGAAGACGTCCTTTGCTATAGACCTTGTCATTACTAAGATGTTGAAGTAAAGGTGTGCTCACTCTACCTACCCTTCTTCGACTACAGCCCTGTCCATATATCCAAGTTACACTGAAAACCGCTCGCTGGACAGGATCTTTGCTGGGAAGAAGGCAGCTGGTCTAGTCAAAACAGGGGCTATGCACTCAAACATTAATCCTGTAGCTAATCCATGCAAATGCTGTTCATGAGCACGAGGGAGCGCATCCCCCCAGATCTCCCAGTGCATCTGTCTTAGCAACAGTTGTCATATATTGCAAGCTCATTGGTCCAGGCGCTCTCATCATGCTTTGGACAGCGCTGTGCACATCAGCATAGTAGGCAATTCCTTTGCCTACCACTGGATTAGCAAATTCCTTCTCTGCCTCTGGACTTGGCCGGATTAATACTGGCAACAGACCTCAATCACAGAAGTCACGTGGGGATAATACAGTCATTGCACAGCCGGTCTCCTTGAAGTCAAGGGAGTTTGAGCTGCACGAGGAATGCAGTACTGAACACCAAGTACCATCTGAAGCCCAACAGCTCCAAGGACAAATTATGCATAAAATGCCCTGTTAAGAAGCTGGTCCCATGAATGAGTGACTTTAAAATCCTTTACTGAGAGTATACAAAAAACCCTGAATGTCCAAAGTCCGACTGATTCCGTTCAAACCACTGTAGAGCTCCGTGATGAAGTTGTTTTAAGCATTCCCTTAAACAAGCTGTATTAACATAAAACCCACAGATGCTGTGTTCACAGCAAGGCCTGAGTGCCAGCAATAACATCAGACTGGTAAATGAAACCAGGACGGACTTGAAAACCTGGGCTGAAAGTTTAATCTTTTGAAAGACCCAAGGTTGCACATGAATTAACTCTAGCTTGAATTTCTGAAAAAAGCTGAAACAGCACAATGTTGAGTTCCACTCCTGAGCTTTGCTTAGAAATTGTTTGACACCAAGAAGGGTGTTTGAACCACAGAAAGCGAGCAGCCAGAGAAGCAAACCTCACTGGGGTTTCTCAGCGATGGAATGGACGAGAATGACAATTACTAGCTGTTTATGGCAATATTTTGTGAGTAAGGAGCAGATTCTGAACGGAGTCGATTCTGGACACCATTCCCCAGGCAGTGATGTGAAAACACCCAACCATGTACGTGTGTGCCCCATAAGGCTCAATGCAGAGCCAGGGCCAATTCATTCTACAAGCCCCTCAAACTCCCCTGGAAGAGATAAACCCTAATTAGTTTCATAGTCTTTGATACACATTATAATAGGGTTACTTGATGTATTCCAAGGACCATGAAGATGAAATATGCAGTCACTATGCCTGTGAGATCAGCATAGAAGTGAGCAGTATATGGGTAACATACATGGCACAGCAGAGAGCTACACTGAAGTAAATACACTTGAATGCTGCCTTCCTGCATAAGAGAATACCTTGCTTTAAAACTAACGAAAACCACACAAGACCCCAAACCAAGCAGCCCATTTACAGGGCGCAGTTTCAGGAGCAGAGAGAATTCCTACTCAATAACAACACCGTTATTGTGGGGACAGCACCAGTCAAGTTAGGGTAGATTTCTTACTACATCTCGACTTCCGACTCAGCCTGGTAAACCAACACCACCAGCAGGGTGATGTACTCAGCACTGGTAAAGGAGAAGAAAAGCATCTGAATGGAAACGCACTGAGGAGGCAGGGGGCAAGCGGACTGGCTGTCCCTGCCCGGATGCAGGGAAGGGAGGGTCTCTCTCCCATTGCCAAGTCTGGTTGGGCAGTAAAACACCAAGCAAGTCACCTCCAGTCACTCTAAAGCTGCAATACCACTGCAACCACGGGTACGTAAAAATGCAGGCTCAACCCCCTGAAGACGATGCCCCACATTCCTAGACCAACTGCCAAGAAGTTCCTCTGTTCATTTCAGGCACAAGAATAAAATCAGGGAAAGGCTCTGATCAATCCGTGGACAATCCAAATTCAGACTCAACAACAGAGATACTATTTAGAAATGTAACACAAGAATGGCCAAACTGGGTCAGATCAATGGTCCATCTAGCCCAGGGTCCTGTCTTCCGACAGCGGCCAATGCCAGGTGCTTCCAAAGGAATGAACAGAACAGGGCCATTATCAAGTGATCCATCCCCTGTCCAGCACCTGGAACTCAGAGGCTTAGGGAAACCTAGAGCATGGGTTTACTTCCCTGACCATCTATTGTTCCGTATTGTTTTCTGTAATGCACTGCTGGGTCAGAAATTGGCATATGTGGGTCAAAGTCACGGTGTTTTTGCTCTCAAAAAGAAAAAGCTAGCTCCTAATGGGTATCTCCCCTTTTCTGCTGGAGAGAAAAGTGATCGATGCAAACCCTGCTTAAATTTGGTTACCACTGGAACAACAGAAATAAAAAGCAAAATCTAAAACCCACCAGCTGGTACCACAAGGGTCAGAGTGTAAAACAACCGACTGCAGGACACCACAAACTCAGATTAGTAACAGAAGAGATTACTGTCAACCGAATTTCTACATTCAGTGGAACAGGCTTCCCTGGGGCATGACAGTTTCTGCTTTAATGCAGGAGACTGGCCGTAGGGGAGGGGCACGAGTAGTGTACAGATATATTCATAGCAAACACACTGCATTAACGGAGCATTAGGAGTCTGACTTTTGAAAAGAATGACGTACAGAGCAAAGGATCAATCGCCAACACCTAGACAGCCACACAGAACATTCAGGAAGCATAACCAAATAGCCAGCTCTCTAGACTTTGGAAGATGCGGGTGTGCTGCTGGACATAGGGCAGAGAGGGAGTTAGTTATTTGAAGTGATCTGGGATTCTTTAAGCATATATAATTTTCCAGAACTTCCAACTTGGAAGATGTGTGTCACTTCCCCACAGGCGAGCATTTGGAAGTCCCACGCTAGGCTGCTTGTAACCGACGAGCATTCATCGGTTTCTCTGCAGCGCTGGCTGAAATGCTGGTTCTCCCTCCATTCCGATGTGACATGTGTGACCAAAGCAGCTCTTTGCATGAACAAAACCTTGGGCAACTCCAGCTTTCATACCAAGAATTGTGGCTCGGGTCAGAGGCAAAACTGGGCTAGAGACCAAAGTTAAAATACATGTTTACACATACGCATGGGTGAATCTCAGGGCATAACTTCCTGGAGCCATTCTACCCATGGCTGTTCTAGATAAGAAACAGTCTGTGATTAAAAGAAAATCCCTTCCTGCACGCTGTGGCAGAGATATCACAATGAATGGATGCCAGCTGCCCATGCAAATCTTAATAGCCCTTATACAAATATGAGGGAAGGGCACCCTTCCTCGTGTCTGACCCAATACAGTCACCAATACTTTAAAAATTAGTACATATAAGGACAAAACAAACCTAATCAGCCCAATTAAGTGGTTTCTACAAGAGCACAACCAAGTAGTCACAACATCCTTGCTTAGGACTGGCTCTATTTCCAGGACAGACAGGCTCCAGAAGGGTAGAATGTAAAAGACGGCTCGAGCCCAATGACAATGGAATAACTCGTAACAGAATCTCTAGCCAATAAAGAGCTGCACAGAGGGTAAACAGTGGAGGATTCAGATCGCAACAGGACAATCCTTCATAATTCATGAGCAACATTAATACCACATTACATGGAATCAGGACAGAGCAGATGCAGTGCCCATTTTCAGTTCCACCCGCCCCCCCCCCCTTTTTTTAAAACAAAGATTCCCACAGAGCAGATTTCCTACATTGTACATTGACTAGAGCGTCAATATGCTCTGTGTATGCTAAGCATATGGGTTCTCTTCATATAAGAGGAAATTTTTACAGATGCTAAGGGATTATATTTTGGGGGGAAGGAAGGGAGGTATGCTCCAAGGGGAAGGAATGGGCTGATCATAAAACATTTCATCTTCCTGTCACCACATAAGTTATTCTTAGCTATTTCTTGGCCTCAGCAGCAAAGATTATAAATGTCTATTGTTTGTATCACTATTGCACTTCTTTACATTAATAGATATATTAAATCTTCACACAGCGGGGAAAGTAAGTTACATATTCTAAGGCCTTGTCTAAACGCAGAAGTTCTACCACTTTAACTGTAACAGTATAGTCAACCGAGCGTAGACAGAGTTATACGGGAAGGCAGAATAAGCTAGAAAACCTCTTCATACTCGTGTAACTGCATCCACATTCGAGGTTGTGCCAATCCAGCACTATCACACTCCTACCCTACAGTTATACAGATACCAAAAAAAATAAACCAAAACCTGTCACCAAACCTACGTAGACCGGCCTTAAGAGATTTGACATGCCAGCACTGGACCATTCTGGGGTTTGGAAGAAGCTAGCATCTACAGATTCAGATGCAAGTTTACCATTTCCCTTTATGAAATTTTGCAGTAAGTTTCCTTGTTGAAAAAGCACCACATTCCTGACTGCCAAAGGAGTTTTAAGCAGAGGAAGACACTTACAATAGACACTCACCCATTCAGACATAGTGGAAACCAGCACAACAAGCACCGGATGTAATGGATAAAGTAGAGGCTTAGATGTAAGACTTAACAGCCAGACCACGCAGGGCCTGTGGTGCCTAAGATGTCAGGAACTGATCTCTTCGGGCACGTCTATGCCGTGATAAAAGATCTGTGGTATGGCTGCGACTGGCCAGGGCCAGCTGACTTGAGCTCCTGGGGCTATAAAATTACAGTGCAGGCATTTGGGCTTGAGCTATAACCTAGGCTCGGAGGCGCCCACAAGGGGGGTGAGTCTCTGAGCACAGACTCCAGCCCCACAGTCCGAGTCAGCTGACCCAGGCTCTGAGATTTGGCATGGTTGGGGCTTTGGGGAGTTTTTTAAAATCGCAGTGTAGACATGGCCTTATTTTTCTGTGAAAAACTGCTTCTTGGAGAGCTGGAAGTTATTTTGCGCTGCTTAAGAGCTGAAATCAAGGCTCAGAAGAGGGACCAGAGCAACATTCAGACCCTTTTCCAGTGCCAGAATGAAAGGCAACATGGAAGGTGAGAAGAGGAGGTCATTAGTAACATTTCGAACACTGTCAAACAGGGACCCTTGCACCACGGGAATCTGTGCTCAGCAGCGCAATGACAAGCAGCAAGTTGTTCCCTGGGATTTCTGGGAAACAAAAGAGGCAGGGATCCACGCCACTACATCCTCTCGCGTTGCCTGCAGTCTGCAGCGCCCTAGCAAATCCTAGCTAAGCGCTATTCTCGAACACTGTTCAAAGCAGGACCGGAGCCAGGAAGCCTCTACTCCATTTGAAAGGGCTGCAAGTCCAGAGTGGAAATGCCTGGGAGACCTCATAATCGAACGGCTAGAGTGAGGACTTGTCTCCACTTCTGGCACTGACCTGCCATCTGTCTTGGTTTCACCCTCTGTAAAGTAGGAAGAATGATCCTCACCTACCTGGCAGGGGGCTGAGAAGGCTTTTATTAAAGGCATGTTTGAAAAGGGTCTCGAGACTCCTGGATGGAAAGCATTCGGAGGGCACGAAGCACCCCTGCAACAAGCGAGGGATGGCTCAGGAGCCTTGTGGAGGGCCCCACAATTTTCTATGACTCTCCATAGAATATTTTATAGAAACACACCCAGGTCCTGCTCTCCACTGCTCTGAAAAGTTCTCAGGGCTGCATCACTGCTTTGACAGGAGACTCCGACCATTAAACCTTGGGTCTGACTACTACTGTCATCAAGAACCAGTGACATTCTTCACTCTCATCCTAAACTGTGGGAACATGATCCTCCAAGTTCGGACTGGGTAGCGTCTAGCGTTGAGTGATGGTTGAAGTGCTCGTGTTTACTTCTCGTTTACGTAGGATACCTTTTCCCCACTGTATAATTCTGCTTGCCTTCCTTCAATCCTCCCTATCTATTGACAGGAGCTTTTATTAAGAAGCAAGAGATTGCTTAGCCCCAGGCAGGATCTAGTAAAACAGTTCTGGCCAGGTGCTAGTGAAAACTGGAGCAGGGAAGGAGTAAAGGTTTTTTTTTCCCCCTGCAGGTTTTAAAAATCAAAACTGTCAAGTCTTAAGGACCCTCCCAGGCCCACATGTCTACAACTCCTCATTTAACTTTGTCATTCTCACCCAGCCAAAACCACCCCAAACACGACCTCCAGAAACCTTAGCTGGCTATTGTTTTCGTTAGTCCAAATTGGTGGCTTTGGAAAGTATTTATCCATGTGACTAGAGCATTCAACCAGTGCAATTTCAGACAAATGTACAGTGTATCATTAAAGTACCGTGCCTCCTCCAGAGAGAGCGGCTAGTCATGTTCCATGTGCCTTCCTAGCACCAATGTCACTGTTTGAACCAGCCCACACTGAAAGGAGAGCAGCTGTTTTGTCTGATAAGAAAAAACCCACTATTGTAATTCTTGCCACAGAACAGGATTTGTTTAACCCCTGAAAGTTCACAAGACCCCCCGCTCTTGCAGCTCTGCAGTTGCTATGTAGTAACCATCTGTACAATCCTTGTCTCCTTTGTGCCATCTGTTTCCCCTTTGGCAGACTGGCCATTCGAGACAGAATACTAAAACTCATAACCGCTTGGTAACAGATTTTTTTTTTTTTTTTGCATCTTTCTACCAATCCTGTAATCTACACAGGATTTGATTCTCTGCAGGGGCAGCATTACGACATCTGTGCAAAATACTTGGGATAGGGACAGCAGGAAAGATGTTTAGTGGGGGGGGAGGCAAAGAGGAATCATTGAAACCAGACTTTCTTGTTGTATCAGAACGAGTCACCAGTGTGCCTTCTGTCAGAAAGAGATTTCATACATGGCAGGAAGAAAGCATTAAATGCTACCAGAAGTTTTAAAGGTAACTGATTATCAACACAATTCTACAAGTGCCCTGTTTTTTACCCCATACCTTCCTTCCTCGAACCTTACAAAATACTTAGATGGGATTTTAGAAATGCTGACCCAAAATGTTGCGTAGTTAAAAGAAGAGCTTCATTTCCAATCCACAGAGATTAAAAGCCTGCGGTGGAGAAGCCAATCAGCAACAGCATGCTGCCTTTGGTTTCTTAATCCTTAAATCCCTGTACTTTCTCCTTCCTCTTAATCTGGTTAAAAGACGGCCTGTCTCCTCTGCTGTAATGTGTAAGTGACCACCTGAAGAGAGCTCTTGCGGAAGCAGACACCTGTGAGGTATGGCACGTCTTCGAAGAAACCAAATACACAGGCCACTATTGGACAGATACTATGGGGACAGGCACTAGAGAGAACCCTAAACTCGATTAAGATGAGATAGATGCAAGGATACTCCTTAGGAATCTATTAAATCAGCATTCAGCATGTCTGAATATCAGGCCCATTAAGGGCCTATCTTCAAGCACTCAGGTTTGGCAATTTTGGCCACGCTCTTACAACTGAGTTGTGTCCTAAGGAATTCAGCATGAACAGCTGCCAATATGGAGGTAGTTGGAAAAATTTAACGGACTTTCAGAGCTACAACTCGGAGTCGTGGGGCTAAAACCCCATCTAAGGTACCGATGCTGCAACTGACTACATGTGGACCAAGTTCTTACGCTCATGAAATTGAGGGACTAGCTGTCCTACTTCCTACTGAAGTCATGCATGACACAGACGGGTTTTATGCAAGCTTCCCATGCACAGCTCAGCTGACTGCTTGTATCCCACTGCAAGGCCCGACTACTCTCCTCCCTAGCTGATAGGTTTACAATGGTGCCAGCAGTGTGGTGCTTTTCCTTTTATGAAGGGCATCACCAATTGCTCTGAAGTTGTAACCCTCTTACATGCCACTGCTTCTCCAGGACTGTGCTCAGAGGCGGACAGCATAAAGAGCATAATTACACTCTAATGAATGCAACCACTAATTTCTCTCTCAGGGATCCCAAAACACATCATCATTTCTCCTCTAGCTATGGATCAGGCAATGCATTTACTTTGTGTAATATTAATAATAAATAAATTGTCCCAGCAAATCCCTGCTGTGACCCAACAGACCCCATTTCAACAAGTAAACATGGATGTAAATTTAAGATCAGGAGTGATTTTGGTAATTAAAAAGGGGACAGGTTAGTGGTACCATGAGAATCTCTCTAGAAAATGCATCTTAAAAACAGCATTAACTGACAGGACAATGAGGGAATTTGAAGAGGCAGGTATCAATTGCTTTTGTCCAAAAAGGAAAAATGAACTGATGAAAACAAAAGTCTGCAATACAGCTTCTGCCTGTGCCTGGATTATTCCACTGGATTACTCCATGCTGCCAGATTTGGGATCACTGCAAGAGGAGGAACAGCTACAGCTATTTGACAGCATCACCTTGTCTGTGGGGATAAAACTGGAACATACAACACTTCAGCAACAAAAGTCAGATAATTTCTTTATTCTGCATTCGTCAGGTACAAGCCACCACACACAGAAACATACAAACTGCCCACATGAGCCGGTGGCTTCTAGGCAACAATGGTGAGACATGTCATGGGAGATATTCAGAATATAAACTTTCTTACAAATGCTTACAGTGACCACTATTTCTTGCAAAAAGGGAGCCTGGATACTTTGACAAGGTGTTTCTGTACCCTATATAAGGAGTATTTGGCTTTGTTGATGTGAGAAGTTTGCACCAGTTTAAATCATTTTAACAACTGATGCAACCCTTGCATGGATACTCTTATTTTGGTTTACAAGTGGCTTTTAATGCTTTAGCTTAAGCAACTGGGAACAAACTAAGCCACTCATACCAAAAAGGGGAGAGAGTCCACCCAAGGTCTGGCTTAGCTAATATCAGTTTAAATTCACCTTTGATTAAATTGGGACAGCTTTCTCATGTAGAAAAGCTGTCAGAAGCTACATCTTATATTGAGAAAGCAAGATTTCACTTCCACAAATCAGTAATTATCGCCCTTTCCATAAGTCACCTAGATATGTAAGTGCCCGCTATATTCTACTTTTATCCTCCAGGGACTGACTAAACGCTTTACAAGTCACCTGGTAGGTTCCAGGCCAGAAAACTAATGCTCAGCCTACGAACAGAGCTCAACAGACATGCAAGGGTCAGAGAGATGATTAAATCCTCATGGAACATCTGGACACAGCCATGCTGACGATGGATGGGCAGAGAGAGAGAGGCTACAGAATTAAGAGTCCATTGAAATGAACAGAGGCAATTCACACCACTGTCATGGGAAAAGCAACCCTCCCCCTCCCATTTTTGGCCGGAGAAAATAATTTATAGCGGGACTCGGGCGATGCACAGCAGAGCCAGTGGGACAGAAAATGCACACATTGCATAGCACTAAGCTCAGTTCTGTGTTTTCTTCCTGCTGGATTTGGGGTGAAACCAGAAGATCTGCCAGTCCATGGATCCAGCAGATTCTCCCCAGCCACACTGGCGACTCTTACTCAGAGGCTGTTACAGCTACAGAGCAGTTGTGTTGCTAAGGAATGACCTGGGGCAGAGTGGGCGGACGGAAGAACGGACTCCCCTGAGACCTTCCCAGTGCACAGCCAGGCTGAGCAAGGGAGCCAGGATTCAAGTCACAGGCAATTGCCTTCCTGAACCTGTGGAAAAATGTTAAGACTGCCTGGGTCACATACTGAAGGTTTCCTCACAGCCACAAGGGTTTTGTTTTAATTTAAAATGAAAGCTTAAATGCTACAGAAAGTACGGAGCTCCCTGCTCCTTCCCGTGTTTCTCACAGTGAAATTTCAGAGCTACCAGATCCACAAGCCCCAGGACCCGTGACCACTCTCTTGGCCCTGTCTGTGCCAATATACGAGAGGCCAACATGAAGACCTGCTCCACAGCATGCAGGTCTAGCAACACATCTCTGCAGCACTCTCTTTGCTAGAGGCCTCTCTCATGTGTCCGGTCACCAACTGCGCCATCAGCATGAATGTCACCTCGTGACAGCAATGCAAGGAACTGCAGAACTTTGATTTGCCCTGGGACAGAAAGGAGTGCTCCTTACGCTGCACTGCAATCCTAGCTGAAGTCCCAGTTGCACTTTGCAGCTAAGGGGCAGAAAAATCTCAAACTAGCCCCAATTTGATAAGACTAATTCAAAGATTTCCTATTTTATAGTGCTGGAAGAAAAACCTTGCAATTTGCTGGCTATAAGCCGCATGCTGATATTTGTACTAATGATATAATCTTACGAACGCTGATATTTGGATCTCCACTGTTACATAAAACTCACAGCTACCTAAATTGATTGACCAAAGCTAGAGTTCTGCCTTAACCTACGTAACTTTTGCAGAGATCGAAACTTGAGAAAGCCGCTGTCTCCTTTCCAAACAAGTTCTTACATCTCCAGATTTGGGCCCCATGTGGCTAAGGAAGCAGAGCCCCAACGTATTCTTTTTATGCTCTAATCCAGCAGACATGTCTGATCCCCATAATATCATCCATGTACAGGGGAAAGAACACTTGTTAATCAATTGTTAACCGTGTAAAGAGGTGCATAGTGCTTCACGGCACAGATGAAGGTCGAGGCTCTGCCCTGAAGTTCTTACAATCACACATACTGCAATAACGGGAGCTGGCGATATGGGGAAGGCAAAGACAATATAGTCCCACAGTCATTAAGTGGCTAAGGCATATGCTTGGATTGCTGCATGGCTTGTTTAAGTGTTTGTTATTTGGAGAATTCAGTTAAATATATCAATTATATTACTTTGAAACAGCAGGTTTTTAGAAGAACTTAAGAATGGCAGTGGACGGGGTCAGGAAGGACCCTTCTGAGAGAGGATCAGCCTAGAAGTAGACCCAAGGACAAGTGTGGGGTGGGCAAAAAGGGGCACCCAAATGAGAGGCTTGGTCAGAACAAAGGGAGCACGGGCATACAAGATGACAAGATCAGAGAGTTACAGTTATCCAGCGTCTTTTTACCTGCACTCCTATTTACACAGACTGCTAAGAGCATCCGCCTGTAATCGAATGGCCTTTTAGTCAGCAGCAAAACACTTCTGAACTCTTGAAGTAGTTATTTTAAGACTATTAGGCACTTATTAACTGAGGCATTGTTCATCTAAACTAGACCAATGGCAACACTTAATGATAGGTTTACTTCATTAGACTGAATTAATGTGTGCTGTACCTGCAGCTCTAACAGGAGATTAATGTTGCATTAATTCTGTTACAGAGAGATGCCACATTTTTCTGTACAGCTTCAAAAGGAGGTCACCTGGCCATCTGGGATACACATTTATGGAACAATTCAAACCACGAGGCTCTACAAGCAGCCTCCTTTACAGGTTTGTTATCTTTGGCCAAGAGACAGGATATAGAACAGTTATCAGAGATTTAGTGCGGCAGTCAGACTCCAACACGCTAAGTGTGTTTACGTTACAACTCCCACAACTCTGCAAGACACTACTTACTCAACATGCTTTCTGCCCTCCCAGCACCAATGCCCTCATTAGTTTTGTCAATACGTTCAGGCTGCTTATCAGTTCAGTGTTAACTGATACACTTAATGGGGAAAGGGCATAAAAGTGCGTGTCAACTTCACCAGAAGCTACTGTTTTCAAGGGTTCAAACCCACAGTAAAAACATTCATTTTCCAGACTGAAACGCAGCTTAGTCCAGGAACTCTTGTCTTACAACTGCAGAGACCAACACTACGTGGCTTTGAAGTGGTTGACTTGGTTTATTTTTCATCAAGCACTTTTGTTCAAAATAACTTTTAGGCCATTCAGAACTAAATGTGGTGATTTGGGGGGGTGAAAGAAAATACATAGACTTTTTTTTTGTTTGTTTTTAAAGAATTGTCCTTGCATTGAAATATGTTGAGTAGTGACCTTTCTCACACCCCCACACCGTGATTGCACCTAAGGGCATAGGAAGAAAAGTTCAGCACATTATGTTATTATGACAAAGCAGTTTAAAAAGCCCATTGTCCAGTGTCATGCCAACTAAGCCCTGGTCTACACGACAAACGTATGTCAGCATAATTACATCACTCAGGGATGTGGAGATTCACACCCTTGAGCAATGCAGTCATGCTGACCAAACTCTCAGTGCAGACAGCGCTATGTTGGCAGCAACAGCTACCACCTCTTGGGGAGGTGGAGTACCTACTCTAAAGGAGAAGCTATCCTGTTGGCACAGGCAGCGTCTTCTCTAAGCGCTGCAGTGGCACCACTGCGAGGCCATGTCTACGCCATATAATGATGTTAATCTAGCTCACGTCGGCACAGAGCCGCCACAGTTATTAAATCACTTGCGCACGCACACTTGGCTCCTCGTGTCGGCGATGCGTGCCCCCACTAGAACGCTTGTATTGATTGTATTGTCTGAGAGAGGCATTGCAGGACAGCTTCTGAAGGCCAGTGACAGTCGACGTAAGTAATGCAGCGTCTACACTAACACTGTTGACCTGATTGCATCGACTGTGACTCTACGCTACTCGGAAAGGTGATGTTACCAAATCGGCGTAGAGAGGCACTTACATCAGGTGAAGCCAAATGCAAGGTGGCTTACAAAGAGAGGAAAGGCCGCAAATTCCATTGAGCTGTACATCTCAAATAAGCTAGTTCAGTGTTTCTCAACCTTTTTGATATCCTTGATACATTGATATCCTTGATACATTGCCCTCCTATACTGTGTCAGGGAGATCTCAGGGATCGGTGCCGGTCCATAAACCGCTCGTTGAGAAACACAGAGCTAGTCCGTCAGCATGGAAAGATTTGACTTTACTTCAGCCTGTGTTTTCTTGCATGCTAATGCCCTCTGCTTTGTACTGGCAAAGTCTGGGGTAAAGGAAAGGCAATGCATTTTCTCTGTAGTTCTGTTAAAGCAAAGCACTTGCTTGCTCACACTGCATTACAGACGAGGACAGTGGAGCCTAGTGAAAGGTGTGAAGATGTGGCACCAAATCTTATTAGAATTAGACTAGGTCAGCCCTCTCTAATGCATGTAAGCCTTAGATCCTTTAACTTTCTTGAAGCAAGCACCACTGAGCAGGTCAAGTGAGAATGATCTCCCAGATCCATGGCTGTCTTGAGCCAAGTGGAAGCAGCACAGAAGCTGTAAGCATAAAACACTCATATAAAAAAACAAAACGAGGCACATGTAAAAATGAATCTCACTTGAATCCAGAAAGCAAGGAGCTCTACCGCTAAGGCTGACCGTCAGAACCGTGCGGAAAAACAGAGTCACGTCAATAATTCTCCCTCCCCCTTGAACAAAAGCTTTGAATTTTATCTCCTACAATTCTGCAAAATGGTTCTGAATGTTCCGCATCCAACCACCACTTCCCTCATTATCTTTGCTGAAAAGCTCTTGCTACTTAAGCCCACTGATGAGATGGACAGTACTGAAAACTGAAATCAGACTAAGAAGTGGGATGATTTAGTGGGGGTTGATCCTGCTTTGAGCAGGGGGTTGGACTAGATGATCTCCCGATTCTAACCCCAATCTATGATTCTAAGTGCTGGTACAATACTGGAATATGACGCAGCGCCTCTTTTGCATGTGATCTATAGGAGAGAGTGAAACAGCAGAGGTATTAATTTCGCCTAAAATTCTTGAAACTGCTTTCTAAACAGATACAAAAGCAGCTGAGTTGTGAAATAACTTCTGACTTGTAAACCAGTCACGTGCCAAGAGAACCCTGCACTCAAGCCATGCACATCACCATCTGCTAGAAGTGTAAGAAAACAGTAAGAGGAACTTTGCACCATGTCATATTTAATTTACTGCTCCATCTGCAGAGAACAGCTGTGGTTACTCCATTGTTTCACATTCCTATTTATCAGACACATGCAACTGTAAAGCAGGAAGGCAGAAATAAACTGGTGTGGCTGGTATGATCTCAGGCGTAACTGTATAGAAGGATTTTACCTTTGGACTCTCAGCTTCCTATTCTGATTGGAAGCCATGAACTCATGAATTCTACTCCCAAATACCAACTCAGCCACTGCCTCTTCATGGCCAGAGAACTCAATTTGCCTTCTGGTGCTTCAGTTTCCCCATTGGTCAAAATGGAGATAATTCTACATTGCCAGCCTCTGAGGGATGCGGAGAAAAACTGCATGTTCATACAGTCCTGCTAAAGAGGCAGAGTTCTGTAAGTGCACTGAAAAAAGCCTATCAGTGGCATTTTCAGCTTTTATCATTCTACAGCATTTCCAAGCTTCAAGGAAAAAGGCCTTGAAAGCTTCAGACTAAAAATTAGAAGTTACACATGCAATGATCAGCAATTAAAGAAATCTCTATGCACTGTTATGCAGTTAGGATTCCTAAAGCTACATAGCAGGGAAAACCTCCACATTCTATGGGTCAATTACTATTTAAGCTTAACATCATGATTAGATACACACTTTAGCATACCCACAAGGGTAGAGTCAAAGCAACTCCACCTATTTAAATGGATAAAGATCATATGGGTTTTTTTTTATTTCCTCAACTTAGTAGCTAATCTTGCTGCAGGCTTCTGCTTTTCATCTTTATACAGTCAGTCATCAGTGTATTTACTGACAAATTAGCCAATGGTTTTTGCTCATCTGCCCTGGCAGATTGTGGCCTTCTTGGAAACATAGCATAGGCACTTGCTGCAGAGATATTTGTGGTTTATTGCACAAGTACTAAAACTTACAGATGCTCAACATTTTAATAAAGTTTCATAAAGAAGTTTTGACAAGCTAATGCTTGATTTAGTTTTCCAAAATATAGCTTAAAAAGGCAGCACCTTCTAGAATATTACACAGTAATATGGCAAGGTTGCTTTCTAACTCTACAAAGTAAAATTTTATTAGCCAGCTTCATGGGCTTCTAATCTACAAAGAAAATCCAGGTGGCCTCCTAGAGGATCCAAAAAAGCAGCCAAGAGGCCTGTGTTCTACTTCTACAGACTTGCTCCAATGT
Source organism: Mesoclemmys tuberculata (assembly GCA_007922155.1). Classification (NCBI taxonomy): domain Eukaryota; kingdom Metazoa; phylum Chordata; order Testudines; family Chelidae; genus Mesoclemmys; species Mesoclemmys tuberculata. The sequence goes on along the minus strand of ML675623.1, from coordinate 19,123,211 downwards.
ACCTCTTGTAATCCAGCTCACCTTCTCTTTCATCCCTGAAAGAGATTACACTTTCCACTTCCTCTTCTCTAGATCAAGGCTCTTTACGAAGCTTGGTAGCATTCTCTAGTACCCTCTGTATGTCATAAGGGAGATCACTATTCTAGCACAGTTTTACAGTCAGTTTTGTGTTACTTATGCACCTTGCTGGGTTCTAAGGTAGCTGCAACTGCTCAGGAAAGAGACCAGGGCAACATTATGGACAGATGGGTGAAGAGCTCCGCTCAGCATGTAGCTGTAGTATTTAAAAAAAAAACAAGAAAAAAAAAACCCAGTTCTTAAGATACCATAGGAATGGGATGGAGAACACTGAAAATATTACAGCACCATTAAAGGAGTCTATGGCAAGGCCTCATCTGGAATGCAGTGTCCAGCACTGATCCCCGCTTCCCAAAAAGGATAGAGCAAAACCAGAGACAATCAATGAGAATGACAAGCAGTTATGGAAATATACACCGGATAGGAACTACTAAATATTTTTCACGTTGAGAGAGAAGCCACTATACAAAGTTCATGGGAAAACATGCCAGTCTTGAGTTGGCATTGCTACCAGCAAGATATTTGTGCCGGCCATGATAGAAGAAGGCCTGTAATTAGTGCAAAGAATTCAGGGTACATGAGAGAAAGTAAGCTGAATGATGCTATCCACAAAGCAGCGAACCACCAGCGTTCAGTCTCATTTCAGTCATGGCTAGTCACTCCAATTAGGATGTCAGTTCAGATTTAAAATGAAATGGTATCCGGACTCGAGGAAGGGAAACAGTCCTGTCATTATTACAGTCTTTTGAGCCAAATAAGGATCCACGGTGAGGAAGCTGAGGAAGCTCTACTGACAGGTTGAGAGAGATAAATGTTTTGCCTTTCATTTGGAAAGCGTTATTATTTAAGCCTTGGCACCCAGACCGAGCAAGAGGTTAGCCCCTTTTATAGACAGTGAGATGTGGCATGGAGAGATGAAGTGCCTTGGTGAGTCATTCAGCAAGTTAACCGCAGAGCTGGGGATATACTCAGGACAATTCAGCTACCAGTACTCCTGCTTCGTCACTGCCTCCCACTGTACATTAGCGGTACAGAAGGTGGCAATAGTGTGCCTTCAGGTTATTTAATAAAGCCTGGAGCACTTCCCCTTTTCCTGCATGTCACTGGAAACCCGACAGGAGACTGCAACAACTGGACAGAAACACTTGGGCTTCAAAGGAGTCTTTGAAGAGCTTCCGCTAGAAGCGGGCCAAGGCCCACCATGTGAAAATAAAGGAATTACAAGTGACCATGCAAGTCACGTTACCCAACGTTTTGCTAAACCAGCGCAAGGAACAGAAGTGATGTTGAATGAGGTCGCTTTTGGAGGCATTCCAATGATTTACTTTGAGGTCTGATGTCAGAGTCACATGTTTTGGAGGCATCAGTCTGCAGCTGCGTAGTTTAATGTTCTCCATTAATGAAGAGCACAAAAAAGCCAGTTGATTACAATTTCAAAACCACTGGCTAATGAATTGGTATGTTCTGTCATAGCAGCAGTCACTAGACCCAAGGTCTGATATCGCCATGATGAAGTTTGGCCATTTCAAAAAAATATTTTTCTTTAAGCTATTAAGAACAACAGTATTAAAGAAAAACACTGCCACACCAGGGAATCCATTTCATTATAACTGTGTTTTACTATTTCCTAGTTCCTTATAAACAGATGTTCCCTGTTCACAGATTGTCCTCCAGCTGGCACAGAGTGAAAACTTAGCTCAGCAATTGTACTGAAAACTTGAGAGCAACAAGTGTCCGGGAATGCAGGAACACGAGCGCCTACTAAGGTAACACAACCACATCATTGGAATAGCCAACCCTGTGGTTAAAGCCATTCTCCCTGAGATTTCAGTTGCCAAGTTTGTGTTTCCTTTTTTAATGTAATAGGATATAACAACAACAGAAAGCTCAGTCAGTCATGAGCATTTAACTCAGTTACCACCAAACAAACATTTTTTGAAAGCTTCTGTACCCTCCCAATCCTCTTTGCTTGTACCCTGGCCTCTAGCAAGCAGGATCATTCTGCATTATGAAAGCTAAAATGTAGGTTTTCATTTAGCTATGGTGTGGAATTTAAGAAAGGGAAAAGTGACAAAACAAATGACAAATTCAATGAATTTGAATAAGCCATTCACTTTTGCGGGATTGGGGGCGTGGAGTAGGGATGGATTTTTAAAAGCACCCAGCCAGGACTGGCTTGGCTCTGTTCCCCATCTCAGAGTCCATTATAAAACTCTCAAGGTCACCCTTTGACACACAATGAAGTGTCCACCTATCTTGACCTATTGTCCACATGCTACAGTTATTACAAGCGGAGGGAAATGAGCGGTTTAGCCACTTCTTTAAAGGCGAGGAGTGTCACCATTTTGACACAAGAGGCAGGTTCTACTTCCATCTCTGCCTCTTCATTGAGGCATGACTTTAGACAAGTCCCCCTTTCACATCACTGTGCCTCAGTTTCCCCCTCTCAAAAATGATTAATACTTTACTGCTCTGACAGGTTTTACTGCAGCTGCAGTTGCTCCCGAGAACCTATGATGCAAGCATTTTAAGAGTTCTCTCTATTACCGGGATGATGATATTCATTGAGAAAACCTGGGTTTAATCAAGAGCTGCTACAGAAAACCATATTGTAGCAGGAGGCAGACATTACTTGGGCTAGCCTTAGGCTGTGTCTACACCACGGGCAAAACAATGGCACAGGTACTGTACTGCAGCTATGTTGCTGTAGCACCATAGCATATAGATTCTTCCTACAGCAATGGAAGGGATTTTTCTGGTCACCATAGGTAATCCACATCCCTGAGTGGCTGTAGCTATGCCAATGGAAGCATTCTTCCATCGATCTAACTGCGTCTACACTGGGGCTTAGGCTGGCATAGTTATGGCACTCAGGTGTAAATTTAGGCAACACTACTTCTAGACATAGGATATTGCAGTATAATTAACATTACACCTTGCCAGCATTTCCCAATCTCTAGATAACGACCTTCACCCTAAAACAAACTGTAAAATACTGTCAGCAGACAAGTAGTTGCAATTTGTATTCCAAAAGCTCATAGATTATAAAGTCAGAAGGGACCATTGTGATCATCTGGTCTGCACAACGCAGGCCACAGAACTTCACCCACCCACTCCTGTAAGAGACCCCTAACCTAAGACTGAATTATTGAAGTCCTCAAATAATGATTTAAAGAGTTCAAGGCACAGAGAATCCACCAGGAAGTTTGATCCATGCCCCATGCTACAGAAGAAGGCGAACACCCCCACCCCTCCCGGTGGTCTCTGCCAACCTGCCCTGGGGGAAAATTCCCTCCTGACCCCAAATATGGCGATCAGTTAAACCCTGAGCACGTGGGCAGGGCTCACCAGCCAGAAAGAATTCTCTGTGGTAACTCAGAGCCCTCCTCATCTAATATCCTTCCCAGGTCACTGGGCATATTTACCACTAGTAATCTAACACCAGTCAATTGCCAAATTAGGCTGTCCCTTCATACCATCCCCTCCATAAACTTATCAAGCTCAGTTTTGAAGCCAGCTAGGTTTCTTGTCCCACACTGCTCCCCTTGGAAGGCTGTTCCAGAACTTCACTCCCCTGATGGTTAGAAACCTGTCTAATTTCAGTCTAAACTTCCTGATGGCCAGTTTATATGGATTCCCTGCAGTTTGAGGTCTTCAAATCTCACTTTTGAGGATTTCAATAACTCAGTCATGGGTTCGGGGTTGTTATAAATGTGTATGGGTAGGGTTTTGTGGCCTGCCTTGTGCAGGAGGTCAGACTAGATGATCATATTGGTCCCTTCTGACCTATGAGTCTATGAGTCTATATCCATTTGTTCTTGTGTCCACAGTGGTGCTGAACTTCAATAACTCCTCTCCCTCCCTGGTATTTATCCCTCTGGTGTATTTATAGAGAGCAATCGTATCTCCCCTTGGCCTTCTTTTGGTTTGGCTAAACAAGCCAAGCTCTTGGAGTCTCCTCTCAGAAGGCAGGTTTTCCATTCCTTGGATCATCCTAGTAGCCCTGCTCTGCACCTGTTCCAGTTTGAATCCATCTTTCTTAAACATGGGAGACCAGAACTGCACACAGTATTCCAGATGAGGTCTGACCAAAGCCTTGTATAACAGTACTAACACCTCCCTGTCTCTACTGGAAATATCTCATCTGATGCATTCTAGGACCTCATTCGCTTTTTTTTCCACGGCCACATCACATCAGCGGCTCAGTCATCCTGTGATCAACCATTACTCCCAGCTAAACATTTAAGCTTGTGTGCTCAGTAAGGCAGCCATTATTTAAATATCTCTGGCTCAGCCTGAAATATCCCTTTACTTTAACAAACACCTGTGCTTTGTAGACTTTTGAAGCCTCATCTAAACTAGAGGAATGCAGCCTTAATTCCAGGCCATGCCCATTTGCAGCCAAAACTCTGCCAAGCATAAACCTTTAAAGGTTTATCACTACTTGGCAGTTGTATGCAGCCTAAACAAGGCTGCACGTTTTGTTTTGTTTTTTAATTTTAGACTTAATGGAGCATGTACTTTCAGAGATATTTACAATGCAGCCTTTTGTAGTTAACTTGCTCTCCGCTGGGCCACTGCCAGGTTGTCATCAATGACATTTTAAAGCAGATGAATGAAGTTCTTATGTGTGGGTGACAAGCAGAGTTCTGATATAGCGCATGCATGAGCTGAAGAAGAGTTTGCAATTAATTTGTCAGGTTAATAAATACGATGATTCAGTGAATAAAAGACTTCAAGTCTAAACATCCAGAAGTAATATTTGTAGTGCTTTAGTGGTTCAGTGCTTGCTTGAAAAATAAGCTTTTTACATGCAAGCCAAAAAACAAAACATGGAATAAAAATTCTTGTGCATAGCTTCCCACTTCCTAAGCTCTTATCACACTAGTGCAATGCAGAAGGTATGGCTCTGCCTTTCACCCTGCCACCTCCAGACACGTACCTGTTTCAAGTGTTAAGTATTTTGTGGCTACTCCTGACAGAAACACACCTCGCCATGCAATACCTCCAAGCTGGTTGTCATATAGCTAATATGAGAGATGCTATGCTTAAGCAAGATCATGCTACAAAACAGAGCCAGAACCAGCAGCAGCTGTGGAAAGAATTCCACATTTTCCTTCCAACAATAGAAGGATAAGACACTTGGAAATCTTACATGTTACACAGCAATGCACAATGAAACATCTTCAGCGTGAAGACACACATCAAGCCAAAGATAGTGAAACTATTTTAAAGAAATTTGCATTCACCATTTTGCCACATGAGAAAGAGACATGCACGCCCCCTCCCCCAAACAGTGCCCAAACATTTAAATAGACTCCAAAGCCATTGAGCATGGTCTCAGCACAGTCCATATAAAGAAATATGGCAACCCTTGATGGGTAGGACGCCGAGAGAACAATCAGTGTGTTCAAGACGTGGCTGCTTTATCATTAAGTTTTTTGCCCCAGAAGACTGGATTTACAGGCCCAGATTAGTCAACAGCGTTGCCATGGAGTATGTGACTATTTCTAGCATCACGGAGAACATCATAACATCTGGCCTAAGCATTTGGCATGTCCTAACTTTTTAGTTCTCTTATTGATCCTCTCACCAGTGACTGACTTAAGTTCAACCATATGCTCATAGTGAAGCAGTCTGGTCTGGTCACTAGGGCAGTGGACTGGGAGTTTTACACCCAGCTCTGCAAATGACCTTCTGTGTGACATTAGGAAAGTCATTTCTCTCAGAGCCTCCACTTCCCCCTCTTCACCATTCGCCTCATCTATTTCAACGACAGTCTCTTTAGACCAGGGACTGTCTCTCACTAGGTGTCTGTACAGCACATGGTATAATGGGCCCGCCAGGCCCCATCAGAATACAGCGTTAATGAATTGATTATTGTGCTATACCGACTGTCTTTTATGCTCTCTGGAACCATCATATCAAGTTTACACCAGATAGCTTAGCATTTAATAAACTGAATGACACAGATTAAACTGGTACCTTAACTTTAAAACAAACCAAAAAAACCAAAACACATTTTTTAATACTATTTGAGCATTTCATTGCACTATCCAAGTTCCTGAAGCCAGTAAATTCAGCTGATCTATCGTTTCAAGCCAGACACAGATTTTTATAGTATTCATTTCCCCTTTTACACATATGCTTATGTTGCCTGGGTACAAAGATAAAATATTTGAACATGAACCACTGAGTTCTGAAAAAGCTCTCAAACTATACAGTGCTCCAAAATCTAGCCTAGGAAACACACCTGCAGGACTTCAACAGAATACAATGCTTCCTCCATGCATTACACTGACAGAATCTCTGCAGTGGGAAAGGGGATTCCATTCCTGGCGTAGGAGAAGCAATTACAGGTCAGCTTTCACTACTGAACTGCCTGGAGTGCCTTTTGTATGAAAGTTGTTAAGCAACTAGGCTAGAGACCGAACTCCTCATTTTCAAGGCTCTCTAGTTGCACACAGCGCAGCACAGAAGATGGATTTCAGAGGCAAGGAAGAGGGGGTACCAGTGTTCAGCTTTTTTTATTCCATTGCACTTTTCATTTGCATATGGAGAGAGCACAACTTTGGTACCTACTTCAGTTTCCATTAGTTGGCAGCAATCTGCAGAACAGTCTGTCTGGACTGTCCTCATATGACCCCTGTTTATTCCCTTGGAATGAGCTGGAAGAACCAGACAGGAGAAAGCTTGCTCACTGGCCCATTTCTCAGATTTCTTTCCAAGTGGAAGACTGACAATAAATACATATGGTTTCTTGCCTCAAAACTCCCCCCCTGCCCCCAAATCCCATGAGTGCAGAATGCCCTTAGAATACAGTTATCCTAAATGGGAGCGTGACATCTTTGCCACTTTTTTAAAAGCCAAAGAATGTAATTTTCAGTCTTGTGCAACTATAAAAAGAGTTTTCATGGGACATAAACAATTGTAGCTGAAAAAGAAAGTGAAAGACTGAAGTCTTACTTGTTACTTAACCCAAACTGCTTTTGAAGAGCCTCTAAATAACCCCCGTCACATTGTGGCCACCCTACCTTTTCCAGTTAAACCCAACCCCATTAAAATGGTAGCTGCAAAAGAAAGAGAGAGACTTAACACTGGCCCTCACAAGTTACTTTTGGGGAGCTGAACAGAGTGAACGTTCATCAGATTAATGACAGACAAATTTAGAAGCTGAATGAGTCAATGACACAGCCATTAATGAATATCTCTATGTTTAGCAATTGACTGTGGTCTGAGCTTCGCTATTCTGGCTAGTGCTACACCACACCTCTAAATGTAAATACAAATCAGATGCGGTCAGTGTTTGAAATCTACAATAGTCTTTGGCATTAGACCAACATGGACAGGAGACAAAAAAAGAGATTAAAAGCTGCACCGCCTGAGCCAACGGACCCGGGACAGTGGTACACCATCTAAATAAAAGACTTTTGCAATTGCAGTTTTCAGGGACATATCACATTGGGCCATTCCCGCACCCTACCACCGGTCCCATGGACTTCATTTCAAGCTGTACTTCCTCAGCACCTTTGAAAATCAAGCCCAAGCGTATTACTTCTGGCACGTTAAGTCTGACCCCATTTAGAGCAGCTGGCAACACCAATAGCAGCTACATGGATGGAGCAAACCCAGAGGGACTGGAGCGTTAAGTGAGTATGGGCAGTTATTTTAAGATACCCCTGTGATGGAGATAAGAGGAAAATAGATTCTTGCCCATGGTAAGGGACACACATATAAACTAGTTTAAGTTTTTCAGATATCACAGTTGTAAGAGCAATGTTTAAAAGGCAGAAGGAAGGAGTTTCATAAAGAATGCTTAATTGAGTACATGACATTTACAATGGGTATGTCTATACGGCCATCAGATCGATTTTTCTGGATCGATTGAGCAGTCAGTGTAGATCCTCTCAGTCGATCAGGAAATCGACGCAGTAAATCCACCCCCTCAAGTGGTGTAGTGCTGTGTGTCGGCGGGAACATGGTTCCCGACGGTGCGGTGCAGTGAAGATGGCACATAGAAGGGAAGCAGAGCACTTGACGGGAGTTACGCAAGCTACTCTGTGTAGATTATGTAACTCCCATTGACAGCTGCCAAATTTCCAGGTAAGTGTACTATTAAGTTAATTTAGGGGATCTAAAGAGACTGGATGTTTAGCTTAACAGAAACACAGCCGGGAAATGCCCCGTGAATCAGAGAACAGAAAAGCCAATGGAATCAAAGACACCCTAACCTATGCTTCATCCAATAAGACCAGCTAGTAAGTTTCAAACACATTATTCAGCACCTCCATCAATGGTGACGACAGAAAAAATCACCAGCAGACAGGATCAGGCTCTTTAATGTCACTTTGTCTAGTTTTGGTAGCAAAGCACAAAAGCACGGTCTATGCTAGAGCTTCTACCACTGACAAATTTTATAAGTGCTTGTATATAAATTCTAGAAATCTAAATACAGTACTGAAGTGGGTGGGACGATATGATAGAGGTCTATAAAATCATGAATGGTGTGAAGAAAGTGACCAGGAAAGTGTTAATTACCTGTTCACGTAACACAAGAACCAGCTGTCCCTCAGTAAAATTAAGAGGTAGCAGGTTTAAAATTAACACAACGCACAGTAACCCTGTGGAACTCGTTGCCAGGGGATGCTGTGAAGGCCAAAAGTATAGCTGGTATATATCAAAACTGAATTAGCTAAGTTCCTGGAGGATAGGACCCATCAATGGCTATTAGCTAAGAAGGTCAGGGATACAACCTCACACTCCAAGTGTCCTTAAACCTCTGGCTCCCACAAGCTGGAATTGGGTGACAGTGGATGGATCACTCGATAATTGCCCTAGTCTGTTCATGCCCTGGAAGCATCTGGCACTGGCCACTGTCAGAAGACAGACCATTGGTCTGATGCAATATAGCCATTCTTATTACATTCTTTGTGGAGCTGCTTAGGTGAGTTACAGCTATGGACTGTGCTAATGCAGACACGCAGCTTTAAAGCCTTCCCACTGAAGTGGGCAGACATTAACGAGTCTCTTTAGAGTCCAAAAGAACTTTTTTCTAAAAGTGAAGAAATCCAATTTAAAAAAAGCACAGTCTTATTACAGACCATATAAAAAGCCAGGGACTGCAATACTTGCTAAACATCCAAGACACCAGAAGGGTAACAGCACTGAAATACTGTAAAGGTTTTCACATACCATGGCAGGATCATTTAGGTGTTTAAGTACATCTTCTTGCGGCTGGGCTGAGCTACATAAGCCAGCCACGTTTTACAAAGAAAGCCGTAGGGTCCTATCAGGAGTCTTCAGAAGACTAGCTCAGCTTCCACATAAGAAGAAAAGATTGCTCTGAAGTTGTGGCTGGGCATTTTAACCGTCCAGCAGCAGGACCGGTGCTTTCTCTTTCAGAAAAAGCCAGGTGGTGATGGGGAGCAGATGGTTAGTCCAATGAGTCCTACCATGTGTCAGGACTTAAGGAGCAAATACTGACCATGCAACACCTGCTGGGCTTACACTGTGGCTTTCTATACTCAGGATGCAGTTCTGAACAAAGCTTCTTCCAGACCAGCCCTCAGAGTTTCTGTTCTGCATGGGAAAGCGTTCACAGGCTCAGAAGGCAGCTTACAAAAGACTGCAGTACAGTTTTTGTGCTTCCCATTGTGACAGCACCAACATGATGTCAAGAAATGAAATTACAGAAGCATAAAGCATGTACAGTACCAAAGGATAGCTAATTTCATCCACTTGAGACTGAGCAGTCTCAATTTTAAGCCATGCTGACAACTCCAGCATTTGAGGACTTTTCACACCTGGTATTTTGTACAAAGCCATCTTTGCCCAATGTTTTGGTGGTATTTAAGAGTAACTATATGTATATTTTTGCCACCCCTACTTATTCCATTCAGGATTCAGACAACAAGTAGAAGTAAGCAGGTAACAAATACACTGAACCACTGATGAGATTCAGCCCTCTGACAAGTTATTATTGCCACAGCCACTGGCCACCCCCAAGCAGCGAGAGAGGTGGTACAATCACCCAACAGCAGGGGAAGGAGGAGTCACAATGAGTTACCATTCCATGCCCATGGCCAATTGTATGAAGTCTTTTAATCAGAACAGATCAAAACTCACTCCACCCTGCTGAAGAGCCAAGCTTCCGCATTATGTTTGTCACGTTGAACATGACAGTCTGCAGAACTCTCCCAATTCCAGCCAAACCAGAAAACCAGCTAAAAGAAAGAACTGTCAAAATAACCAGACAGGGTGACAAGTTTCAAGTAATGCTTTAAAACCAAATCATGCTTCCTCACCCCACCCAGGTGGAACTCAAGTGAACCAAAATGAACAAGAGAGAGGAACTCCTGATAAGAAGTAATACAGCTAGCCTGATTTACTTGTTTCCTACGTAGTTTGCAAGATGACTAAAGGCTGTCATCACCTCTTCATAGGCTTTGAAAGGTCGAGTTAAATTGCACTGGTGTAAATTGTATTTTGCACAGAAGGATGCCTGCCTGTGGAAGGGGCTTGTCGTTTAGCTGCTAAGGCTTGGACGATGTTGGGGAAGATGGGGCTGCTTTTACTTTTGTATCACTAACCAACATGACAAGACTCCAGCATCAACCTAGAATACTAGGGCATTCAGTGAATACGGCCCAGACTTTTCACTGAGTTGTTGGTTGCTTAGCCATTAAAGGAGGCCCCTATAATAGTTATTTAACAGTCTATTTTTTGGATGTGTATTTTGGGTGTTTCTGGAGTGTCTAGACTTGAAGTCAGCCCCCATATCTAGGTTACACCCAGCTGTGGTACGATTATACACAGCCCAGGACTGTCCAGTCACTTTCCTGTCTACCTCAGATTTAGTCATAAGCTGCTACCTTTCAGCATGCCACCATATTCTCTCAGGTGATTTGAAAACGCTGTGGTGGGTTTTATGACTGACCTGACAATGCCAAGAGTGTGTGCCAGCAATAGGGACCACCACTTCAGAGAACGACTGCAAACTTGAAAGGGCAGAAGTGTCAGGCTTTTGTTAACAGATCCAACATATCAGATAAGCACAGCTGTGCTAATGGTTCTCAGAGATCGCTGCTGGGCCTATTCCATCCAAGGATTAGCATTTAGCTCAGGAAGATTTTCTTTCTACTGAAACACACAGTAAGATAGGATAGCTGTGTTATGTGATTGTACGGTTTGCAGTTGTTAACAAATCTGGATATAGTCCCTTTGCAGGTTGTTAGTTGTAAAAGTAGTTTGCACTAGAAAGGGTATCAAATTCTATTTAACTGTACTAGTGCTAACTGACACCACAATAACACCTGTGGACAATATACAGCTGTAAAATTAAGTGCAGCTTTCTACTTCAGAAAGGACTCCAACAAAGTACAAATATTCTATGGTTGTTAAACCAAGTACCAAATTTTGTCATGGCTTTGTCTACTTCAACAGATAACACCTATATTCCAGCTTCAGCACAAGTGTGAAGAACAGATAAGACCGACGTGCGCAGAGAGGGTTTTAAGTTTAATTACAGTTTGTTGCAATGATGGCAAAGCCTAGCAATATTCTTGCTGAGAAAGTGTTACTAGAGAAAAAACCCAACCCAAATGTCCTCAGACAGACCAACAACAATGCAGACCCATGCTTTGTGCAGGAATATAGTTCAGCAGCTTTTGTTCCCCCAGTGGGCTGAGTATTTTGCACTCGATACCCAGGGAGAGGGTAAACCCCCTCAACTCCCAGCAAGGAACTCAATTTTGCAGGATCAGCCCCTCGGTCTAGTTTCAGGGTAGCTCATGGCTATAAATGTACCACCCAGACACATTATGCAAACCAAGGATTTTCTACCTATAGGACACATGGTTACTTCCTTTAATATAAAGGGGAAGGGAGCAGCAAGTGTTATTTCTTCCCCAAAATGCTCATGCATGTGGTTCTCAAATGTCAGCCATGATGCTGAGCCCTAAAAGCAGGACTTCTGCAAAATCTTTTGCGGTTTCACTTGTCATTGTCTGACTTCAAACAAGAAGAGGTAATGAAAGCCAGCCCCATTTTATTAGAGATCCATCACAAAGCCGAAGTATCAGGTTAACAGGCCATCCAGTTAAGTCAGGGGTAGAATGGTCCAGCACAGCAGGAGCCCAACATTTGCTAGTGGAACTCCCCATTTCTAACGGGCTGGCAGTTGGGCAGACCAGATCCCCAACATTCCTCAAGCCCTGTCCCTGAAGAGTTGTCCCTTTTCTCCCTGTTATTTTTGTACTTCTCTTTTTCCAGGGGCAAGGAAAAAGAGGGAGATGGGAATATGCTCTTGTTTTGTGGCTCCCCTCGCTGATCTCTGCTCCACAGAACGCTGTTACGGGTGGGATATCCTCACTGATCACACCAGGAAGCTAGTTGCGTTCACCCTTACAATTTAGGCGTAACCTGAGTTTGCTGACTGCTGCCTACACCACCACTTTGGTACACAGGAAATCGGGGACTTTACAGAGCTCACAGCATGCCGGTCAGGTTCAGGGATGTGTAACTTTGCTTCTGTTATTTACTGTCTCAAGATGCAGAGAACAGGGATTACAAGTGGTATCTTTGCTGGCAGCGGTGCCAAGACTCAGCTCCCCTGCTAGCCCCAGAAACAGTCCCGCCAGTCGAGATAAGGGTACCTTTCACGGCTGTCAGTCATGCCAAACCCATTGGGGGGGGGCGGGGAGGGCGGCGGCGCTTCAGTTTCCAACACTGCTGAATTGCCACCTTTCGCAAGCATTGCACTCTTCTTGAAAAGGTAAGAGATGGAAAGGAAAAGTTTGCGGCCCAGGAAGGATGTGGGTTGTTGTGAGTGATGAGGCCTTCGGCTAGGCAGCAGTAATATCAAGCTTAGCTGCCCAATGGCTACTTTTTGCTAGTTTCCAAGACAAATAAGTGCTGCGGCTGAAGAGCTGACAACTGAAAAGTCACTAAGCCATACCTGATGCTGCAGGCCAGACACACTTATCTGCCCCTTGCTTAACTAAGCTGGTCACTGCAGAGAAGAGCATTGTAATATCTATGATGGGTGTGTACTCAGAAGGTAAAGCTTTTCTTTACAAGTCAAAAAGCCTTGTCTTGTGCCGCAGGCACAAATACTTTAAAAGGTAAATAAAGAACCCTTAACCCAGCAAAATATTAAACAGAGGATACATGCCTCTGGTATTTTCTTGTCGATTTGGAATGTGAACAAAACATGCAAAAGCCTGCTCTACAAGCAGCTTTTTATCCCACCATCATAGTCCTGCTTTGTTTGCCAAATCCTGCTACTTGAAGATGCAGGAAGTCTAAGTAGTCTGACTCACACCGATTGTCTCTGAAAGATTTAGCTTTAAAAAGCCGTGCACACTTCTGAAAGTTTTCAGACTCCCACCTTCTCCTCTGCCACTCATTTCAGAATGAAGCAATGCTAGTTTCCTGAAAATTTTCTAGGACTGGCACATGTTAAGTAAGAAAGTCCTGTTTTTTTTCTTATCAGCCCAACTTGATGAGAACTAGTGATAGCTCATTTAACTGAGTACTGCAACTCCAGAGAGAAATTGTTGCTCTGATAAATACTGCAGGGAGAGAAAAGAGTTTAAAAAGTTAGTAATAAAAGTGATCAGTTTAGAGAGTTGTTTGCAGTTTTGTAGTGTCAATTAGTGTTTTGCATAGCAATTATATTATGATTACTAACGAAGGCCCTGAAAGCACTATTAAAATAAAGAAAACCAAGAAAGGTTATATTTAGTTTTTTTAAACCAGTGAGGAAAATATTTCCTGTACATTCTACCAGCAAGGAACTTTCCATCAGAAAATGACAAAGGTTCCAAACGTATTTGCAGGGTTCTGCTTTCCACTCTAGCTAACCTCCTGGGATCAAGAGGGAAGCCAACTGGCTTAAGGTTTTGTTTGTTTTAAGTTGTGAATTTTATAACAACGAAAGCAGCATCTCCTCTTTCTGGGTCAGTTACCTTCCCTACCCTCAGGGAAACAATATGCTCTCTTACTGGAAAAGAGTCAGTGTCTGATTGCCTGCCCAAAAGCCTTCACTTGTCAAGAAAGGGTCAGACAGGATTATTTTGCTTTTCTTCTTTGGAGCAGTCCTTCAAACAGTAAAGTGTTACTGTGCTACTGCGCCAATGAGAAGAGACAGTTCTATAGTATTTGTTTCAGAAGATGGCAGTGCCCTGCAACATCAGGCCCACTTTCCTTTGTTCACATCATCACCTCTTACACCTTCCCAGTGCCTTAAAATGTAAAGCTCATGCAGAGACTTCAACACCAGGCATACATGGTATCAGCTGTGTTCTGGCTAACAGATCAAAAACACAGCCCACACATGACTTCAGCATGACACCAAGTTTTCCTCCAATATTTTAGGTCAATGCATGCTGAGATGGAAGCAGTAGAATTGATGCGACCACCGGGGAAGAGCGGAGTATAAAACAACTGGACACAATTGGTCAAAGCAGATATAGAGCCTAATCAGCTGGGCTTTTACCTTTCCAGCTCAGGCACCAAAACTTAGACCGACTTGACACATCTCCTAAGAAAACGCCTCAGAAAAGCAGATAGGAACCACAAGGCATCAGAGATCCGGGCAAGCCCAAATCCTGGAACTTTTAGAGAACCATATAAGACTCCTGACACACGCCCTTCACCCAGTAACAGCAGGTGCACAATGGCCCAACATCTGTCCTGAGACGACAGCACTGAAAAGATAGTAGAAAATGGAGAAAGGCGACAATCTGGTCCTTGTTCAGACAGGAAGGAGACTATTCTTAATTTAGTAATGGTGCTTAAGCACTGTGGTCATGGGCACATCCGGAACGCTTACACACACTAACCCTCAAGGACCAACTCTACGTCGTGCATTGTACACATGGTAGCAAAGAATTCAGAACTTATGGAATTAAGAGAGAGACAGTTAAATCAGGACACAAGTCTTTTTTGAATGATTAGGAAGAAGCAGGAAGATTAGGAGACAGATTTAAGGAAATCTCATTTAGCACTTAACTGTCAGCAAAAGTGAGTTTGCTGCGGACATATACTGCACAGACAGATAGCATCTAGAGAAGAGTCACGCTACTTCGCAGTGCTCCCCCACAGCCAGACTTTCCCGTGCAAGTCTTCAGTTCTTTGTTTTATAACTGGAAGTCGTGGAAAGCATGTGTTAAGCCACTATCGCAATTCCTGAAGACACAGAGTGAGAGGATATTTTCCCTGGAACAGGAAAAGGCTGCTTGGAACAAGACACAGGAGCGGTTCATAGATTTCTATTTGTCTCAGACTACCCGGAGAGTATTTGAGCCAGTGAATCATGCAATTCACTCCACCTTTTACAAACCATGAAGAGACCTCCAGCTCAAATCTTCACTATGTCTTGGAACAAGGCTTGATTGAATCTTGACAAATTGCAAGGCATCTGGCTGAGCTATGGGGAACAAATTAGGGCACGGTTGTGGATGACTTGCAGCAAAAGCAGAATGTGGCAGTGCTTTCTCTGGCATTGTCCAAATTCAGACAGCAGGTTTCCGTACAGCCTGCTGGAGCTGCCTGCACACGAACCTAGCTGATGTAAGTTTACATACTATTCCACTGAAATGAGGCCACTGGGGGGGGTGGCATGGGGAAGCTAAGGGAGCGACAAGAACCCTGCAAAGCAAGGTTCCCAGAATCTCCTTTGACATACATGCACAACGAGGGAGAAACCATCTCCAGCAGGGAAAGACACCAAGGGCCTGGATCCTCCAAACCTGCCAGCTGGGGACCTAGCCCCAAGCCTCTCTGGATCCTACAGCTAAATGTGCAACAGCAATGAAGGGTTTTTTTTCCTCTTGCTGTAGGAACCACCTCACTGGGCAACAATAGCTAGGCCTTTGGAAACATTCTTCCGTTGACCTCACTGTATCTACACCTGACATTAGGTCAGTACAACTACGGCACTCAAGAGTGTGGCTCAGTCTCCACATCACAGCTATGTCGAGCTAAGTTTGAAGTACAAGCCAGGCCAAATTTTGTGACTGTAGAACTGTTTCCATCTGTAGGTTATAAACAGGGAAGCCGCCCAGGCAAGTATTTGACAATAGATCTGCATTCACTTTTAGGGTTATGTGTAAAATTTTTGCAGCATCGCAATTTTTTGCAGTGAGAGCCAGCAAACGCCACGCATGCCATGCCCCCACCCCACCCACATACCTGGAATCTATTCCAGAGGAGTGTGGGGATTCAGATAGGGAGAGAAAGGACAGTCTTTGCCATAGGTAAAGGGAAAAATAAAAACACACTGATAAAAAGCTGTCTTTTACTCTTAAAACATGAACTATGGTTTTGCTTAAAAAGCAAATAACCAGTTTCCCAGAAGAGAAACTGGAAGCCTTCTTTACAAAGTTCAAATCCTTCAGCTATTAAAAATAGGCTACTGTGTTGATGAAGGTATCCCCTCTCTCACTTCCACAATAACCAAGTACTCCAATTCCATGAAGTCTCCCCTGAACCTATACTCCACCTATAACCCATCTTTGATCATTCCAGTTACTGCTTCGGGTTTAAAGAACGGAAATATTTGGTAGGATGTGGCACCGAGGTCTCCCTTTTCTGATAAGAGTGCCAGCAGAGTCAAAAGTCAAACTACTATCAGACATTCAGACAGACAATCGTGGTTTACAAGCAGCCAGATGGACAATCAGTATGCTATAGATCTACAACAATCCAGACAAATCACTATATGAAACACTTCTCTACAAAGCAATAAACGTTTGTGAGGTGCTCATATTCTATGGCAATGAGGACAAAAATCTATAAATAAAACCATCCAATTTCAAAGTGATTTGAATCAGCTATTCCCCTGAATCCGAGGAAGCCAATTATAACACCTTTACAGCACACAATGCAGAAATCCCCTGAGGTTCAAAGACATTGACACTGCACTATTTCAACCTCTTCTTGTTGTCTAGGGAGCCTACTCCTAACAGAATAGCATCAAGCAATTTATAAGGGACTCTGTCCTCAAAGTCCTCTAGTAACCTGGAAACAGAATTCGTTTTTCCATGAGGTCACTTGTTGAAGCATACACAATTGTAACCCTTTTTCCTTACTCCCAATTCGAGATGGCAAAACAGCAGTCTCCTGAGAATTTTTCTGTCAAGACACAAAAATGTCAAGCTCCAAGTCAGACCTCTACACTCTCTGGGGGACTAATTTATCAGATTTAACTTGACCTCATCCCCATATTACCTAAAGAAAGAACAAAAAGTTGAGGTTTACATTTAACTCCAGCTGGTTGGTATAACGTTTTGGTGGCCAACCAGAAAATATCTGTATGTAGCAAAATAAAATAAATTCAACAATTTTTAGATTAGTCTATTAGAACATTACAGAAGTCAACCTTATTTATTGTAGAAAACTGATGACCCTATGATCCAGTGTACATACAGAAAAGATTGAAGCATGGTTTGACCCAACATCTTGCTAAATTACACAGTTTTTCCACAGAATTGCAGGTCCCAATTTTATAATGGACTTTATGAGCAGATCCCTGTTGAAATCACTGAAACTCTTAGGCCATCTCACCAAGAAATGTTCAGTCCAACTTCCTCACACAGGTACACAGTGGCATTGTACTGTAAAGGTCAATGGAATTCTGTCAACAGCTGGCTATATAGTCAAGATGAGCTAAACGACAATCTAGATTACTAAAGTGTGGCTTGGGAATTCTTGTGGAGCTCAAAGGAGATTTAATTCCAAAGCCTATTCAAGCATGGTGATATATATCCAAGATACTGATCTGCTATACTTTGCTTAACATTGAAGAAATTTTAGCAGCAGATATGCAGATGAGCTGAAATAGCATATTTTTTCTAAAAGATCCCAAAGAACTTTTACAATTTAATACTGTATGTTAATTTAATATTAGTAGTAATAGTAGTAGTAATAATTATCAACATGCTTCAACACTAGGGAAATGCAGAAGGTATTTGAAGAGCGCACACAGACCCTCTATAATAGTTTAGGGGAGAAAGTGAAGAATACCATTTGCACTTGAGACTGCAAGGAGAGTTTTACACTGGCGGAAAGTAATTACTAAAGTTAAAGTTTAGTCAGGACACCAGAGCCCACACTCTCTCACAAGGACAGCCACAGTATTTACAGTGACTAGTTCAGCAGATTACATCTCAATTGTATTAGAATGAGAAATGAGAGCTAATACTGCTAAATATATTAAAGGTTGTATTCAGCGTCTGATGAAGTGGGTTGCAGCTCACAAAAGCTTATGCCTGCAGAAATTTGTTAGTCTTTAAAGTGCTAAAGGACTCTTGTGGTTTTGCTGTATACAGACTAACATGGCTATCCCTCTGGAACTTTTAAGCATAGACAGTTTTCCCATGCATAATTGTGAAAATAATATATGGAGTAACAGAGTTAATCAATATGTATAGCAAAGTAATACCAGTGGAGTTAATCTGCATTGCTGATGAAACAAACATGCCTTAGCAAGACAGGAAAAAAACCCAAAGGTGTTAATGCCCTTATATCCAAAATAACATGTGATGTGATATTATCAGACAGTTAATCCAGAATTTAGATCAAAAGAGATTTTACCCAGCCCAACAAGAGATATTTTCACAGCGGTTTTTATTTTAGCCAGAACAACTGGGATTTCAACATTCCCCTGAAGCATGTGCAACCTAAACATAATATGAGTGTGAGAATACATGAGACTTTTAAAGTGAAGCCAACTAGAAACTGAATATAAACCAAATGAAAGCAATTTAGTTGTTTTCATTGTCATCCTCAATTAACTGCTAGTAACAAACAAACCATACTACAATAATTGTAAGCAGTAATTCAGATGCTTCAAATTGTTTTTCTTCCCTACCCCCTGTCTAAACAAACACTATTTTGACTATCACAGCTTCCCTTTAACAACTTGTCAGACTCCCTGATTTGGGATTACTTTCCGGTAATTTTAAAGACTCCTTCTAATGAGAGCTTTCACTGCCATGGAGAGATTTAAAGTCTTCCTCTTTCAAAAACGGTCTCAGCTTGATATAGCATTTTGAAGATTACATGCAGCACTCAGAAGGAAGATCTAGTAGCTGTTTCTGAAAGAAAGGCCATGTGTGGAAGATGCCTAAAAGCAAACACCAGGTTAAATCATTTGTAGAATGCAATTCTGTAGGTGAAGAATTTAACACCATCAGTTATTAGATCCTAGTTTGCTTTCAACCAGTACGTGTCCCACACAGGACAATGGAAATGAAAACTACCCGTTTATTTAATTTCACTTTCTGGGGGGTTCGCATGCCTCTCTTTTACACCATAAACGGCCCTGGGCGACACACACCACGGGGGGGCATTTAAACCCAGAAAAAGCCCTTTCCACTGAAACTTTCAGGGCAAACCCATGAAACCTGCTCTCCAGAGAACAGGGACCCACCTGCTCTCCAGAGCAGCAGCCCAGGAGAGGCCCCCCCCGCCCAGCCTCTGGCTCTGCAGCGAAGAGGGCCAGAGGGGAGCCACGCGGGGGCGGCGCCCCGACGAGCCCGGGGCATGCATTCACCGAGGCGCTCTGCCAGCGCCGTGCAGACGCTGCGGGGCGAGGGCGGGTCCCAGGAGCGCTGCCCAGGCTCAACGGCCGCCTGCAGCATCCCTGGGGCTGCCCGCGCGCCGCTCAACTGTCAGGCCCGGAGAGGGGAGGGGGGAGAGGCAAGGAGCGCGCATGCGTACAAGCCCCGGCCGGACGCTCTGTGGTAACCAACCGCCTTTCCCGCCGCCTCAGCGAGCGCGCGAGCGGCCGGCGAGACTCACCGAGGCGCAGGGGCTGGAGGTGGCGCTGGGGGTAGGCGAGCGCTGCACCGTTACCAGAGCCATCGAGGCGCGGCGGCGACGGGGGGGGCGGGGGCCCCGCTCCGGCCGGGGGGGAGGGGCTTCACTCCATGGCGGGGCTCCGGAGCCGGCCGGGCGGCGGTGAGCGCAGAGGGCGGCCGCTCGCGCCAACGGCCCCTCGCCGACTGACTGAGAGGCGCGGCGGGGCTGGGCCGGCCGGGCACAATGAGGCGCCGACGCGCATGCGCCACCTGTCAGCCCGGCCCCGCCCCCCCGGCGGCTGTCTTGAACGGTTAACCCCTTCCCCGCCGGCCCCTAGCGAAACCCACCTTGCTCGCTCCTGGGCCCCTGGCTGCGCCCCTGCTCCGCCTCCCTTTGCCAAGTGGGAGCAGGGCTGGGCTCTGGGGAGCGGGCCCCTCCCTCCCCACTTTTTAAAGGGCCCGCAGGAGGAACCCGACCCCAGGGGGGTCAATGAGGGAGAGCAGGTGTCCTGGTTTTATAGGCACAGCCCCAATATTCGGGGCCTGGTCTTACACAGGCCGATTTGCCGTGCTGGCCGTCTGCTGGCCCGGGGTAGCAAGGCTGTGGCCAGCCTCACGTGTTCTGAAATCACGCCTCGGGCCACCCGGCATCAGGAGATTGGTTTCAAACGAGGAGATGGAATAGAGCTCAACGGGCAGTGATCAGTGGCTGTAAGTCTGGCTGGCAGCCGGTCACAAGCGGTCGGTCCTGGGGCTGGTTTTGTTCAGCATCTTCATGAATGATCTGGAGGATGGGGTGGATTGCACACTCAGCAAGTTTGCAGATGACACTAAGCTAGGGGGAGTGGTAGATACCCAGGAAGGGAGGGATAGGATACAGAAGGACCTAAGCAAATTGGAGGATTGGGCCAAAAGAAATCTGATGAGGTTCAACAAGGACAGGAGTGGAGTCCTGCACTTAGGACGGAAGAATCCCATGCACAGCTACAGACTGGGGACTGACGAGCTAGGCAGCAGTTCTGCGGAAAAAAGATCTGGGGGTTACAGTGGATCAGAAGCTGGATATGAGTCAGCAGCGTGCCCTGATTGCCAAGAAGGCTAATGGCGTATTGGGCTGCATTAGTAGGAGCATTGTCAGCAAATCGCGGGAAGTGATTATTCCCTCTATTCGGCATTGGTGAGGCTGCATTTGGAGTATTGTGTCCAGTTTTGGGCCCCCCACTACAAAAAGGATGTGGAAAAGTTGGAGAGAGTCCAGCGGAGGGCAACAAAATGATAACGGGGCTGGAGCACAGGACTTATGAGGAGAGGCTGAAGGAACTAGGCCTGTTTAGTCTGCAGAAGAGAAGAATGAGGGGGGATTTGATAGCAGCCTTTAACTACCTGAAAGAGGGTTCCAGTGAGGATGGAGCTATGCTGTTTTCAGTGGTAGCAGACGACAGAACAAGGAGCAACGGTCTCAAGTTGCAGTGGGGAAAATCTAGGTTGGACATTAGGAAAAAGTTTTTCTCTAAGAGAGTGGTGAAGCACTGGAATGGGTTACCTAGGAAGGTGGTGGCATCTCCATCTTTAGAGGTTTTTAAGATGCGGCTTGACAAAACCTTCACTGGGATTATTTAGCTGAGGTTAGTCCTGCTTTGAGCAGGTGGTTGGACTAGATGACCTCCTGAGGTCCCTTCCAACTCTAATATTCCATGATTCTATTCTATGATTTGAATAATAATAGTAAGTAATAACTGCGGGGTGATTTTTATTTGCCTTCTGGTTTTGGGGTCTTTAGGGAGCTTCTCCCTCTCTCTCACATGACTCCAGGAGCTGTGACTTTAAGAAAAACTTACTGAGAACTCATGTTCAAATCCCTGCAGTTGGCAACACAAAATTCCCCAATATTCCAACCATCCTCTACGGAAAACAGCTTCCAATCCCTCTTTGGGATTCTCTGTAAGATTCCCTAACTAAATCCATAGAGGCCCAGACACCTAGAAAGTGATTGGTCCGTGATGTGCATATGCAAATTTAAGCCATAAAATAGCCCCAGAATTCAAAGTATGGAAGTCTGGGACTCAGGAATGGGGGGTGAGGGATGGGCAGCAATTCTGGTATATTAACAGTTTAAGCAAAACATTTGTTTTGAGGGTTCAGCAATTTGGGTCACGTCTGGGTGCCATTAATGGGAGTTTTGCCATTGAAGTTAATGGGATGAAAAATCAGTCCTTCGTAGGCATCTAATGAGATTGAGATTACCAGAGGCCATAATAAATATCAAACTGAAAGCAAACACTGTTCTTCTCAACAGCTTCCAATAACCCATCAATTCCTCTTAGCATTCAGTGCATTGCACTCTCATCTCCTCCTTCAAGTTGACAGAACTGTCAAGGAAGCTTTGGTCCCTTTAAATCTAAGCACCGGAAAAGCCCTCCGTGCTAGTTCTTTGGTCTATCCCTCAATGCCCTGCAGTCAAAATAATTATCAGGCAGGCTCTGCAAACTGTATGTCAGTTATCCATTACCAAGGCACAAAAGTTAAACTTGTTAATGATCATGTTTGCTTCCTAGTGGATGAAGGAGGATGAAAAACAGAATTGTTAAAGTAAAATTGCTCTTAGAAACTGATTTTTGTAGGAATGCTTCACTCAGGGCTATGCAGAAAATGAGGACTTGGAACATACAGAATTCAAGTAATACACCTGTTTGGGATCAGATCAGAAGGGGAAAATAAGCAAAGAAACATATTTAAAAAAGTGGAGAGGCAAGGTGGGTGAGGTAATATCTTTTATTGGACCAATTTCTGTCTCTCTAGTATCCTGGAACCAACATGGCTACAAAAACTGTATACATAAAAAAGTATCATTGAGTTGCTTATAAGAACCATCATATTATTCTGAAACAGTTTTTACAGAAAGCATGTAACACTGCTATGTGGTTTATAATGGAGAGGTTAGGAAAATTACCTCCAGCCCCGTTTTATGATATTCTCTCTCTGGGTCTAAATATTCCATAGCTTCCCAGCCAGAAGATGTTTTTCCTTTTCCTTTTTATATATATTTATGCTTTGCATCATCATATGTATGATGACAACCTTTTTATGTCAGTCTCTAGCTTTGAACCTTTGTGTGGCTTTAATGCTTCTATTAGGTAGATTTTATTTTCAACAGTGTACTGCATTCTATAACCAAAGTTAGAGTATAGATATGATTGTTCAGGAGATCAGTATTTCTGGTTTCACTTCCTTTTGTGTTATGATCTAGTGTCTAGTTTTGTATCTGGATTACTTTTTTCCTTTCCAGTGAATTCGCTTCACTTCCTTATTAACATGTTACAATGATTCTGATATAGCTGATTAAGTTTAAAAAATTGTCCTGAAGTAATATTAGAAGTTCATGATAAAAGGACTTTTAAGAGATTTTGTTTATGGCAAAAAGAAGTGTTTACAAACAAATCTTTCACGTATAAAATAAGTGGAAGCCATTATTATATACACTTTTTAAAATTAAGGCTGTAAGCTTACAGACCCCTGTAACAGGTTCATCCCCCCCCCCTTTTTTTAATCCTTTAATTAAAAAAAATATTTACAACCCTTTGGATTTGTGTAGGGATCGCAGGATTGGGCCCTTTAAAAATTTGACAATGGAGAATTTAAGTGGAGAAGAAATCTCATTTAAAAATGCTTTCTGTTGCTTGATCATTCAACAATTGCTATTGGGGATAGCCCTGACTACCATAAAGTCAGCAGAACTATCTACCTGTATGGCCCCTGTCACTTAGCAACTCACAAATATTCGTGAATTTATCCTCACAAAGCCCCTGTGAGATAGGGAGATAATACCATCCCCAGGTTGCAGACAAGGAATTGAGCTACAGAGACCCAATCCTGCAGCTGCATCCACAGCTCGACTCGTTAAGTTAATGGAGCCCTCCACAAGCACAGTGATCTACCCGCACAAATCTTCACTGAATTCACCAGGACTCTGTGTAGTACCAGGCTTTGCTCATAGCCACAGGTGAAGTTGGGGGTGGGGTCCAAAACGACAGGGAGAGTGGCAGGATGAATTGAACCCACATCCCCAGAGTCCCAGCCTTGGCCTTTCAAAGATTTCAAGGCCAGAGGGACCATTGTGATCATCTACTCTGATCTCCTGTATAACAGAGGCTGGAGAACTCCCCCCCCCGGAAATGCTAAGGCAGGTCTTTTAGAAAAAACAACCAATCCTGATTTTAAAATTGTCAGTGATGGAGAATCCACCATGACCACTGGTAAATTGTTCCAGTGGTTATACTTGGCTCTTGTTCAGCTGATTATCCACCATGACCCCCAAATCTTCTTTAGAGTCCCTGCTTCCCAGAATAGAGTCCCCCAGCCTGTAAGTATGCCTACAATGTTTGTTCCTAGATGTAGACATTTACAGTTAGCAGAATTAAAATGCATGTTGTTTGCTTACACTCAGTTTGCCAAGTGATCGAGGTCACTCTGAATCAGAGACTCGTCTTTTTAATTATTTACCATTCCCCCAGTTTTTGTGTCATTTGCAAATTTAATCAGTGATGATTTTATGTTTTCTTCCAGGTCATTGATAAACATGATTAATAGTGTTGGGCAAAGAACTGATCTCTGTAGGTCCCCAGGGGAAACTAATCCACTTGATGACAATTCCCCATTTACAATTACATTTTCAGACCTATTAGTTAGCCAGTTTTTAATCCATTTAATGTGTGCCATGTTATTTTTATATATAATTCTAATCTTTTATCCAAATGTTTTGCAGTACCAAGTTGTATGCCTTACAGAAGTCTAAGTATATTATGTTAATACTATCATCTTATTGACCAAATTTATATCATTAAAAAAATCAAGTTAGTTTGACAGGATCTGTTTTCCATAAACCCATGTAGATTGGCATTAATTACATTATCCCCCTTTAATTCTTTATTAATCAAGTCCCATATCAGCCGCTCCGTTATCTTGCCCGGGATCAATGTCAGGCTAAAAAGCCTATAATTATCTGGATGATCCTGTTTACCATTTTTAAAAATTGGTGCAACATCAACTTTCTTTCAGTCTTCTGGAAATTCCCCAGGGCTCTAAGATTTATTAAAATCAACATTAATGGTCCAGTGAGCTCCTTTAAAAATCTTGGGTACAAGTTATCTGGACCTGCTGATTTAAAAATGTCTAACTTTAATAGCTTCTCATTAACATCCTCCAGAGATATTAATGGAATGGAAGGAAAGTTAACACTATATGATGAGACTGTATCATCTGTATTTTCCTCAAATACAGAACAGAAATATTTATTGAACACTTCTGCCTATTCTACATTATTATTGATAATTCTAGCATTTCCATCTGATGATGGAGCAATACCATTGTCAGGATTCTTGTTCTTCCTAATATATGGAAAAAAACACCTTCTTATTGTCCTTATCTCTGATGGCCATAGAGGTCTCCGTGTATCACTTTGCTTCCTTTATCCAAGTTCTACAATTCCTAACGTCTGATTTATATTCATTACTATCTACTTCCCCTTTCCTCCATGTGTTATACATTATATTTTATTTTTATGGCTGCCTTCAGTTCCTCTCTAAACTAGGTCATTTTTTAACCAACCCAGTCTTCTTCCTCTATTGTGGGATTGTGGCTTTTGGATATTAACCACAAGGCCCTTCTTCTTCTCTAGTTATGCTTGTAAGCACCGTGGCTCCAAGTCAGCACTGTGGCCCCAATTCAGCAAACCACTGCAGCAAAATTTAAATGTAGAAGAGAAAACTATCAGGCAAACATATTCTGATTTAAAAGAACAATTAGAATGCAGCCTGTGGTAATGATAGCCAATGGTTCATATACAACAGGGATCATAAGTTTGTACCCATGTTCTACAAGTTGCTGAGAGCACTGTGCTCAGCATCTTGCAGGACTGGCCCCATAGATCTTTTAACACATGCAAAGCATGAGTTAATTTTGTCTTCAGTAAATATGACAAAAATGCTGACATACTTTTTATTTTCAGTATTACCGAACATCAGTGATTATAGCATCGTCCAGATATCAAGTGTAAAAGGAGACAGAATCTGCATCTTACATACAAAAGTAAAAATAACATATAATACGAATTACCCCAGCAAAACATCTGTGGTGACATATTTGGCACACTATTTTGTCAACAGCACAAACATTTGATGCCATTCTAGAAGGATAAGCTTTGCTTTGAGAAAACAATAAGATGTAACAAACAAGTTAAAGAGTATGATTACTGATTTGCTATAGCTCAGAGTATTTAAAACCCAGAAAAATAAAAATGTAGATCACTCCTGCCAGGCTTTTTTTCACTTGTTCTCATTTGGTGGTTTAAGAGCATCTTTGAGGAAAATTAGAGTATTTTTAGAATTGATAGTTTTCTTTTTTAAAAAGCTTTATAGATTGATCACAACAACAATAACATTTTGAATCCCAAAAGAGAAACATCAGGTATGCCAGGAAGAGAAAAGACAAACAGGAATTACTCATACCATACAAAACTGATTTGAACTGCATAGAATTAGAATCCATTTTAAAGTCACAATTTAGGTTATTCTAGGATTCCCATCCCCAAAGCTTCTGATGCATTTTATTGCAGTAATCTAGGGTTTATTTCAACACATTTTGCAAATTACACTAAAATAAGTGTGTATTTCTTAGTCATCTGTTTTGCTAATAGTAAAAAAAAATTAAAATTCATTACAATTTACAAATCATCTGATTTAGATTGTTTTTGTTGCATGGTCTCTGCCTGCAAACAAATGCTATATACTAAAATGAAGTTAGTAGTACAGTGTGACAGAATGTGCATTAGCTGGACAAATTGGCATTCCAATGATATTTGAGTGTATTCAGGAGAAATGCTTTTATATAGAAGAGTATTAAATATGCAGAATAGAATGCCTAAATTAAAGCCAGGTAGATGTTTGAAAAAGTGTTTATAGGAGCACACAGAGGAAATCAAATATCTCAGGGTACTGTTTCAGGGGCATGCCTACCCTGTAGCACCCCCTGCTGACGTAGTGTGGCACCTCAGGTACTTCCTGCCCCTGTTTCCCTTCCCTCAGGGCCCCTTAAGAACTCTACACTGTCCAAATGGATAAGACAAAATTCCCTTGCTGGGATTCTACTGTATTAAATACAAATAAATTTGAAATCAAGCCTTTCCTCTTGGTTCAGGCACTGCACAGCTTTCCTGTGGTCTCCACTTGCGCCTTTTTCTTCAAAGAGCTTCTCTCTCTGAAGACCTCCCTGCAGTTGAACCCAGATAGCCTTTTGTCAGGCCAAGGTGCTTATTATTCAGTTAACTGACTACATAGACTCGTTCCCCTTAAATTACCTCTTCATGGGTAGTCTTGTCCCAAACTTCCTTAAAGGGGCCAACAGCCCTGTGACAGGAACAACACTAAAATAGGTACATAGGCCTAGAGGAGCCAGGCAGCCTTCTTCTCTTCATAAATTGAACTATGCATTTAAAGTGATATTTCCCCATTGAGGTTGGCAGCCACCCTGAGTTTATAATATTGTAGTCACTGCCAGGTGAAATTCACCCCTCTGTAGAGGACTCACATGAGGCTTATGCACCATTTAAGTTCCAGTTCAGCTCTTTGGAACAAATTTTATTTCAAGTGTTTAAGTGGGACGTAAGTGGGTGTTGTGGCTTTGGGTAGGCTTCTGCATGGTGTGAATTTCATCTGTAGTTTTTTTCATCTTCAGGGGGCTTTAGAGATGTATTACTACTCACATCCCTCTTTGGGAAACTGAGGTCAAAAGCTTAAGTGACTTTCCCAGAGTCACAGAAGGAGCCAGACCTGGAATTAGAACTCAGGCGTTCCCAAATTAGACAAACAATACTGTTCAAACAAATAATGCACCAGATTTTGGAAAACAATCATATTTTGAACCTTTTTTTAGATAGATTAAACTTGATAAGGTTCGCATTTTATGACAGGCTCTGATATCCCATGCAATGAGTAATCGTACCCCTGTATTGCAGGGTAGAGCCCAGTGCGGTAGTCCCAAAGATAAGTACCAGATAGAAGTCATAGTCCAGAGTTCTCGTGCAGGTGGACATGGCTCAGTCCAAATGGTCATCCATCTTAAAAAGCAAAAAGTATAGAGACATTGTCGAAAAAATAGCATAAGATAAGCACATTTTACCGGGAAGGTCTGCCATTCCAGAAGTGCTCGTTTGTAATTCAAACAATACAGACATTGGGAGAAATTCTGCTCTCAGTTATGCCAGTGTAGTTCCATTGAAGCCACTGGAGTGCCTCTCTAGTTACATAATCTCACTCAGACATCTAGTCTTTCCCCCCTCCTTTTTATCCTGTGGAACGGGTTCTCCATTATGACCACAAGAATAAGAGAAATAACGATGGATCTGAATCCTGCAGATTCTAGTCCAAATCTGTTCTGAAAGAAGAGCGTATTGAAGGACCCCCTTATGTTCACTGCAGCTAGCTTACTCAGCGTGTCACTCCAAAGCTGCTTGTTTCTCAACGAAAAGAAGAACTTGGTACCATCCATTTCAGTTTGGCCTATAATTAAGTTCTGTTTATGCTCTCAGGTTCTCACATCTGTTTGGTACAATCTTCAGCTTGGCCTAAAAACTTTTTATTTCTGTCCCTGGTGCATGAGATAGTGCTGGAATTCATGATTCCTGAATCTGAACATCAGCTTGCTCTCTCTAGATATTTACGGATATTCTTCTGGGAGCAGTGCAATTTAATGTTATCTGGGTTGCCATGCCTTAGACCTTTTTTTTTTTTTAGTGGTCATATGACACAATTATGTAAGTTAAGTAAAGGAAGAATTTATATTGAACTGCCAAAGGCAGAAAACAATCCACTGCAGTTCTAAACAGCAGATGAGACATAGCAACCTTTGGCTTTATTGCTTAGCAACATCAAACACACGCCCAGGAGTAAAATTCACAGCTTGGCTCCACAGCAGGCCTGTGAAATCCCTAAGTCACTTGTAATTTTTCTAATGGCTTCGAACAGATGAGTATATATTAAATTCTCATTCATCTGCAATGCCACTCTGAAAGCAGGAGGAGACATTTCTGGTTTGGTATCTGCTCTCAAGGTAAGAAAAACAGTTCTGTAGAATTCCATGAAGCAAAATGACAGTATTTTTAAAGGTTGATTTTAACCAGGACTTAAAGAATTAAATATACTCCAAATATATTAGGCACAGTGGAATTGATCCTCAAAGGTATGGAGATGCCTATATAGCTTTCAGGGTTTGGGCCATTGTGGCTAATCAGATAAAACTTCTTCTGAAGCTCTTTGGGGAAAACACCGACAGGACTATACAAGTTCCCAGACTGGACTCTTCTTTTGAAAGCACTTCTGCAGGTCAGACATTGCCCAAATATTCACTGGGCCACATTTTATAATAAGTAACTAAAAGTCTCTCTAGTGAAATCTGCGTTGATTATGTGCGGGTTTTCATCTTAGTCATAGAATCCTGAGAACAGAGAGGTAATCAAATTGCACTTGTGTGTGGCTATCCAGCATGAATGTTTGGCACACAGAAAAGGAGCCAGGAAAATGGAATCCTAATAAATAATGAAAGGCTTGTCTTGCCTTGAATTTGAACAGTGTCTCACAAGAGACTTTATATCACTTTTTGAGTTTCACGGGGGTTTGTTAAACTAGCTTGTCTTTGTACATTATGCTTTTTACCAGCAGGTCTATCAGGACAGACTTGGGAATGTCCAAGGCATTGGAGAGCTTTGTGAATTATGGGCCAGATTCTGTGCTGGTAAATCAGCACAGTTGCATTGAAGTTAGGAAGGTATGGTAGTTCACACCAGCTGAGAATTTGGCCTTATAACTCTTGACAGGCACCAGGTTTGGAGTATGATCCTGACACTTTTGGGGTGAATGTTGCTAATATTATAACAGTTATTTACTGTTCTCATATTCCTTCTTCTTCTAGTTTGCTAATGGGCCTGGTTCCCTACTTCCTCTCCCCAGTTTTGGAGTTATATCAGCGTAAAACTGGCTTAATGGAATAGAGAGTCAAATCCATTGATAGTTTGCACTTCTGTAGTGTCTCTCATTCAATGTAAAAGGACCTTACAAACATTAATTAACCCACACAATCACTCTGTGAGGTAGATGTGGGACATGTAGGAATCACATCAATCACTGAATGTGCATCCACCTCGAGAATGGAATGCAGCAACTGTTTTAACGGTTCACAGAAAGACTGCACAGCACAGTAATGAAGTGAAGAAAAATACCATAACCAGTTGATAGTGCAAAGGTAGTTTATGTGGACACAACATAATTTCATTTAGAATTTGGGCAGGACATTGGATTAACACTTCTATGTTTTACAAATATTTAAAAGGAGTTGGTTTTACATCTTACGGAAGAAAACTCACCTTATAAGATGCAATCTGATAGAGTTGACAGGTTCCCTTCTTGCCTTTATAAATCTATGCTCCTTTATAGGTTATATCCACTAGCAAGCAAGACAGCTCTAATTTTTATAACACATTGCTTGGGCCAGGCAAGCAGCCTGACATATAAATCCATTCCCTCCTCCCTCACCCTCCCTAGCGGATAATCACCACTCTGCACAAATAACTAGAGGGTGCCACCAGACCCATCCAGAAAGCTGACCCAGAAATGTACTGCTAGTGCTCATCACACCCCTTGCAGACAATATTTGGACTCAAACCCTGGCTATGAACCGGAAGGTCAACTTGCTAACAATTACACTAGTGTGCCTAGATGGTTATTTATCACCTTTCTTCTTTTCCTGAAAAGTTAAATTCTTCAGAACAGCTACACGTGTTTAGGAATGAAGTGGAAATAGCAAAATATATCAAAAGCAGCGCTACTGATATGGCTACTGAAAGGCAGTCAGAAATCCTTTTTAAAAGTGTCTGTATTTCAGGGTGCTGCAAGTTCAGGATGGAGTTTCAGCCTTAGTTTGGAATTACCATGCTTTGGTCAAACTGTATTTCAGGAATGGGTCTGATGTTGATATTCTATTTGTTGTTGTTTAACCATCGGTTGGCATGTGTTTTGCAGGATGGTAATGGTGTTTCAGTCTCTGAATTGGCTACTTAAGCCAGATTCTGCCTGCATTCCCTGTGTGTAACTCCCATAGAGGATGAGAGTTTTTGTGTGAAGGTTTACAGGGGTAGTTTTCAAATTGTGGTTCATGGACCACCTAAGGACTACACAGTCCTTCCTGATGCTTCACAGAATGAACATTGTGAGAAACCAAGATGAGGAGTTTGGTCCAGGGGAAGGGAGATAGGATAGGATAGGATAATCTCAGAGATTAGGATTTGTCTTCGCTTGAAAATTAACATGGATTAAGGTGGGATGTAAATTTAAAGCACAATCACTATTCCTGAATAACTCCATGTGTGAACACTCTTGTTCCTGTTTAGCTTAACCCACTTTCCAAGTGAACCACAAAGTTGCTCTCTGATGAAATCTGGACAGCAACTCTGCCTAAGGATCCAGTTTAGTGTCTCATCATCTTCCTAACACAGAGCTCCCTGTCCCATAGCAGGGGTTGCAGATCCCAACCCCAGAGAGGAACATTCCACACTGGAAAATGTGCAGAGGACAAACATTTGCAAAAAATTAAATAAAATAGGCGTTGTATCTGCCAGGTGACCTCAACTGCTCCCCAGGGGCCTGGGAAAGATGGAGACAAAATGGGCAGTTCTGAATAGAAGAAAATAGATGTGTAGATGTTACATGGAAATCCCAGCCCCAGGCATCTGTGACTGCACATGGCTCACTTCCTCTATTCCATCTTTCATGGGAATTATTAGAAAAGTTGGAAACAAGGAAGGGGAGCGAAAGGAAAACATTAAAATTAGGGGGAATTGTTGTCTAGTAGTTAAAACGTGGAACTGATAGGCAGCACTCCTGAGCTATATTCCCAACTCGGCCTCTGATGGGCTGGGTGACCTGCAGCACCCTTCTTCAGTTCCCCATTCATAAAAGGGGATACAAATATTTAGCTCCAGTATCTCCCCAGGGTGTTATGAAGCATAATTAATTAATGTTTGTAAAGCATTTTAAGACCCTCAGGTGAAATGGGCTGTATTTATTTAGGAGTGCAAAGCAACAATTTCTGAATTCGAAAAAGAATGTAAAAGAAATGTCTCCTGATTGTTTCCTAACTGTATAGGCTTGTTTTCCATGTTGCTTTCTATCATACTGTCATGTCTTTCAGAATTACACAGTGTCGATCGGCTTTTGCCTGTATTATAGTGAAATATGGCTGCTGAGCCCGAAGATGAAGCTCAAATTTCTGGATTGAAACTGCCCAAGCTTAGCATTAAAAGTATGACCATCAGAGAGGAAAGGAGAAGCCAGGAGTGTGCTAGCCTGCCACGTGTCAGGAAGGATGCTCTATGGAAAGAGACATTCTATGAGAAGGTACAACAGAGAGCATTGAATCTGCAGAGGGAAAAGGTAGAAAAGATTCATGTACGTCAGGCAGAGGAAGAAAAGATAAAGAAGAAAGAACCTCTGGACTGGCTGTCCAAGGAATGGTTCTGCGAAGAGAAGATGACAAGGGATACCCGGGCCTATTTGCTCGACAAACTCTTACCCACATTAGTCCCAGGAGTAGAGAAACTGTTAATGGAAGTGGAAAAAAAGAAGGTGCTTGAAACAGACCAAGATCCACCCAAGTTTGATCCCATTAATTTTCTAGGAGAATATCTGATGAGGCATAACCCTCAGTTTGACATTTCTGCAAAACCAGGTCCCTACAAGAGAGGGATGAAGGCTGTCATGGAAGAGTTGAAAACGAAGGTGCCTGATACAGCACTTAACAGGTGGGTGATTTAAAACTATGTTTGGTTGTAGTATACCCCTCAAGGCCTCTCTGTACCTGTTTTACAAAAAGCAGTACATTCCTTAATTGGGTGCAGGGACTGTCATCTGGGATGGCAAAAGTATGCTGTAGCTCCAAATGCATCCCATGGAGTTCTGTACTATGGCCAACAGCTGCTCTCTTCTTTAAGGCTGAGCGGCAGCAGAAATGCCAGCACATGGCAGATATAGCCAAGCAATGGCTTATGCAGATTTTAGTCAGGATTCTACCCTTTCTGGGTATGTAGTGCTTGCTTTGACACTGCATATGGAATGAAGACACTCTATGACCTTTTTGGATATATTTTAGCATAAGTGTTAATAATATAAGCCTGGTGGTCTTGACGCCCTTTCCTACTTATGTCCCTCCAAAGATAATGAACAATAAAATTAGCCAAGTTGCCTTTGCTGCTCATCCTGAGGATTTCTCTTATTGTACCAAGAGCAGGGCTGTCTTGGGTCCCCTTAGGAGTTCCCTCCCAGAAAATGTTTGCTATAATCCCTCTGTAATTGTGTTCATTTCAGGTCATTGAAAGCCATTTTAGACTCTCTTTCCATCAGCACTCCCCTTTAGATCCTTTTTGCCCATTTTTAGTTAACAGATTAGCTGTTTTTCTCTGCATAGTTTGGCCAAGTGTTATTTAATTAGGGTATTTTTTCTACAGCATCTCACAACATGATGAGATTATAAAATTTCATTCATTGCATTAATAAATAATACATTCATTTTAATTTGTCGATTCAGAACAATATGGACATGAGCATTTGTGTTTATAAAAGGCACCAGAGTGGGTAGCAATAATGTCAGAACTACTCATTAACTTCCAGATCTCTTTATTCCAGTGTCTGTTTTAGTAGAATAATGAATTGGATTTGTACAATACTCTCATCTATTTGCATAAAATTGGTTTCAGGATTTGGGTGTGAGGAATTAGGGAAAGAAGATGTTGACATAAAATGTCTCATACCGAGACTCTAAACTAAGATAATGGAAGTTCCCAGTAATTACATGAATAAAAGAATATGGTTAAATCTCTCTCTCATATTTCTAACCCATACACTATTGTAGTGCATAATAGGCACATACATAAGCTGTACCTGATACTATTAAAGCATTGATAAATTAATCGCATGAAGTGTACTTAACTCTATTTACTTGCAGTTAAATATAGCTAGATTGGTGATTAGCACATGAGAGCTCTGCATTTTGACTTGCCATTTATTAAGAGGTGTGTGGTATCATGCTTTGGCATGGTAATTCCAGTTTAAAATTTGGGAGTCAAGTTTTCAATTTGACAGATATGGAAGAGCAGAGCCAGGAAATCTGTATGAGTCGTCGTAGCAGTCAGCCTCTTTATGGCTGGCAGTGCCAGGGGTTACGTAGCCATGGCAGTAACAGGGATTTGCATCTGGGTTATCTCAGGATTTTCATATTTGTGTATGGTAGGGTCACCGGATTTGGATGATGTTCTTAAATCTGGGGAATTCACAGCTGCACTGCAGGGTTTTGCTGCCACCATCTACGGGTGCAAAACTCTTGCCAGAGTCACTATCTTTTCAATCAGAAGACCAAATTAAGAGAGGATTGACAAAGGAAGGTCAGAATGGCTCATGTAAGTACCCAAAGTTCAGGTGTGAAGTCCTGGCCCCATTGAAATCAATGAGTTTTGCCATTAACTTCAGTGGGGCCAAGTTTTCACCTCAGATGCTTCTCCAAAATGTACCTACCCTAGCTGAACTTTTTCAGGCATTTTCCATCCCCACCTTAACTGCGACCACATTGGGAGAGAGTACATAAGAGTGGGGTGGAAGAAGTCCATTTTCATCTGAACCAGTTCACGCCTGAATTAATGCCTGGTTTTGTTCAAAGGATTCCAATATTTCTAGTTGATTCATCCACCCGTATGTGGGAGAATAGGGGCTGCCTTCATAACCATGCTTCACTGTGCAGGGAGTCACCCTAAAGACATCTCTGCTTATCAAGTGCATTATTAACAAATGTGTTCCTACCATGCTATATCTATCCAGGACTGTTATAGCAAAATGGAAACTTCCACGGTGGGACAATCTTTGTCCTGCACCCAGGGACATCAGGAGAATGGATTCACATGCCATTCAGGACCATGGTAATAGCTGGAACTAGCTGGTGAGAGAAGCAAAATTGCAGCACATTGAACGTATAGCACATGCCGTACCTTGTGTTTGGCACTGCCCAAATTAATCATCAAAGCAGTTTGGCAACATTTACATTGGAGTTAATTCTGCTTGTGTTTGCTAATCATTCCTGAAGAAAGCCTGATTAGTGAAATGTTTCTATTTTCTACTTTTAAGTTAAAGGGCACTTTCTTGATCCATTTAATTTGGCAACTGGTACATCTCTTCTTTGCAGCATTAGTAAAGCAGTCCAGAAAAGGGAATTAGGTTTCCCAACACCCTGTTCCATTGTCTCCTAGTGTCAGGGGCTGAATCACATCAGAAAGCATCTGTCTTTCAGTTAGTCCCATAGTTTGGCTTTTCCTTAGCAGTGAGCAGAGCAGTTTCCCCGTTTATTATGTGGATTTTTTAAGCCAAGTGCCATTTCAATTTAAAGGTCCTTGTCAAGGAATTCTTAATGTAATTTTCCCCCATTGTCATTTATGATAACTTAATATCTGTGAATTTAAACCCTTTTCCTTTCCCCAATATTTATTTCTTCTTGTATGTACACCTACCTGCCTGTTGTTATAAGGTGAAATCCTGAACCCATCCTAACCAATGGCAAAACTCCCGTTCACTTAAACAGGGCCAGGACTTCACTCATTGTGTTGCACTTGAGCAGTGAGGCTTCACACAGTGAAGACTGATAATAGTCAAGGACTGCATGGTCTTGATAAACATATGTACATACTCTAAACCACAGGGCATTACTTACACTGAGCCAAATCCATGCGCATGTCTTGCTGCAGAAATTAATTATCCCTGTGTTCTGCACAGCCTGGTAGTCCATCCCGAGCCCAGTATGCCCAAGATTCTCCCAGAATAGAACAGATGTGGAGATGGGTTCTGTTTGCAGCATTATGGGTTTGGAGTGGGACTCAATCCAAGCAGAGCCTTTCTTCTTTTCATCAAAAACACTGTTGATAGATCAGCTCAGGAGCTGCATCCATTTCAGCTGGTGTTTGTTATGTGGCATAATATGATTTTATACATAGAAGAGCTAGCCCCAGAGTTTCTGGTGTTGCAAAGATGAGATTTAATGCTCCATGTGACACCAACCATGGGAAAGATTCTAACAGGGAATTTCATTAACACAATGAAGGCCCCAGGGAAAGCTTAAAGAAAACAGAGGCACATCCTTTCCTTGTCCTACTGGTAATTAAAGATGTGAGTACACTCACTGTTATGTATGCATAAGAAGCCAGAGGCTCAGACCTTTATCTCTTTGCAGTTAACAACATAGCCACATGTGGTCCTGAAAACCCAGAGTTCTCACTCACCTCTTCAAAATATCAGGCTGTTAATTGGGCAGTGCCAGTGGACAGCAAATATTTACAATCTTAAGAGGCTAGGAGAAGTCAGAAATAACTTTTTTGTGGTAGTCAGGCAAGCCCCTTTGTAAATTCCACAGTTTGGCTTCTCATTCTGAGGTTGGATCTGATCCACATTTCTCACCATTTTACCAAGGTTAGAAATGATCCCAAGTTAAAACACTACAGAAAGAAATCAAACAGCAGATCAAGAAAAACACAGCTCAGTGCCATTTGGAGCTGCAAAGTCACCTCCCAGAATCCCATGAAAAGTGGGGCTGTGAAGTGCTGAGGCCCAACTAAAACTACAAGTATTGCAGGAGGTCTAATAGGGTTAAGTTTTGCAAGACTCTCTCTGTCATTCATTCATGTGCTTATCACATACGGAAAACTGAGTGATTGATTAAGAAGCCTCCATGATAAATGGCCATGAATTAACAGTTACTTA
Source organism: Mesoclemmys tuberculata (assembly GCA_007922155.1). Lineage (NCBI taxonomy): Eukaryota > Metazoa > Chordata > Testudines > Chelidae > Mesoclemmys > Mesoclemmys tuberculata. The sequence goes on along the minus strand of ML675623.1, from coordinate 19,086,493 downwards.
GTGATAAATATTACTGTAGCCAGAGTGTCATTATAACTTGTTAAATAGACCTTATTATTTATTAATTAAAACGTAATTGTTTTATAATTGCAAGGCTTGTTCCTAAACTACCGTGAGAGATCAGGGATAATATCAGATTATCATCACACTGTATGTGAAACAAACATCTCGGAGAAAAGAGAAATCATCTGGTGAAATTACAGTCATTGGGCCAAACTTTGCTCTGAGTGACAAGAGTGCAAATAGGAGTAGCTCCAAGTACTCCTGCTAGCTATAGACTGGTATAACTGAGAGCAATATCTGGCTCAGTGAATGCACAGTACATGGGTGAAAAGAACAGTTAGGAGCTCTCAGTATAGAGACAAAGACTCTTTAACAATCCATTGAAATGGGAATAAAAAAACTCCAGACCCACTCCCCCATGGTTGAGCTATTACCCTGTAGCTATAGGCATAATGAGTGCCATTCATGGGGTTGTTTTCCTGTAGACTTTACTTATATTTCACAAATGAAAAAAGAGAAACCTATACATGATCAGTTTAATAAAATCCTTTTATCCTGTGTACAAAGTGGAGGACTGGCAAATGCCCTTCTGATAGGTTAGAGAAGGAAAACAGTGCGAATCAAGAGGAAAGAGAGGCACTTCTAGTCCAGGCTTGCAAATTCTGTGTTCAGCAAGAAACATAAGCATGGCAGGCAAATTATCCCTGTCCTAAAGCAGCGAGGATTTTATTGTGTGATAGTACTTTGGAAAATTCATTAAACATAGTTCATTGCCAGTGCAATTCTTACATTACATGGTACACAGGGTCTGAGACTAATGCATAATAACGCAATTTTGTTGTTAAATTAAGTGAAGCGAAATTATATCCGTCAACTCCAGCTAAAATGTTCGGAAGGAAAATTGAAGACCATCTCCATAATTAATGATTAGCACCATTATAAAATGGTGCAGTCATTAAGGGCAAAATCCACTCTTTGTGTAACTCCACAAGCCACTACAATTGCACCAGGAATAATTTTGTCCCTAAATGTCTGTCTCTGGGCTCAGTGAGAGTGCCATGTACCTTCCACAAAATGCTCTTTCTATACCGATGTATTGATACCCAGAAATTCTGTATTCAAATGCTTATTACACTGGCCTTCAGAAGAAAGATCCACTTTATGACAAACATTCTCGCCTTCCAAGAGCCCCATGAAGACAAAGATTGTGAGTGTTTATACAGATAGTTTGACTGGTAGTTTGTTGTCCAAAAGATCAAATATTTCAATGGGGAAAAGAACTCATATACTAGAAAATACAGGAATTACAGTGAGCAATTACTTCCGTTTCCTGCTGTTCTTCAGGAGAGGTCAAACCAAGCTTAGTTCAGCTTATGACAGTAATTTTCTGAACCATATGCCCATATCCTACAGGCTAGCCAGGATGAAGTCTGAGGTAAAGAAAAACCGTGAGCAAAGAGAGCAGGTGGAGAAAATCAAGTCTCAGGTGACAGAGATGCGAAAGGAGGCCCTGGCAGTGCAGTTCAAAGAATGGACATTGGATACCAGTGGAAGGATACCACTCGCACTGGTAACTAGGGAAGATATTCATAGAAACACTGCTGTGTTTACACCAGGGAGGAGAAGAATGGTGGCTATTGTGGAAATGACTCTGTTATGTTGTATAGCATGAAGGGAGAGGAAGGATGGTCCAGTGGTTCGGCCCAAGCTTGGGCCCTGTGAGACCTGGGTTCAAGTGTCTGCTCTGCCTCATACTTCCTATGTGACCTTGGGCAAGTCACTTAGCACCTCAGTTTCCTATATATCTAATGGGCTGATAACCCTGGCCTGCATTACAGGGTGGTGTGAGGTTAAATCCTTTATTGTGAAGTGCACAAATACTACCGTGATGGGGGACAGGTAAGTGCCCACGATAGTTATATATATCTGAGCATTGGGTCTCCCTTGTGGCAGCTGGTCACACCTCAGAAGACACTGGGTGGTTTATTCCCATCCTGTCCTTTCGGGGCCACCATTAATCCACCATTATCCCCCTTTGACCCAAACCATTGACCCACTGTTTGAGATGAGACTTAAAGCCGTCATAATGGACCATTCTGGGGGGCTGGTACAGACACCTTCCATAGATGCCAAATAAGTCACCTGTGTAACTCCACTGAGCCCCATTAGCTTTATGGGCTATACAGGACACATAACACAGACCTGGCCTGGATTTCTGTTAGTGGTGAGAGGCGGGGGTCACTATAGAAATGTTTGCTAGGATGGTCTAGTTTAATGGGAAAATTCCAGAACAACTGCAGTGTGCCTGCTATTGTCCAGTACAATATTCCCATGGCCAGGCCCACTTTATTTACTACAAACACTTTAGGGGTGACCCCTTGAAATCCCTGGGTTGTGTGTATGGCCTGTGGTGCATTCATCCATTCTCAGCACTGGTGGATCATTGTGTTGCCATACAGATTTGAGGAGTCCTGGGCAAAAGCAAAACAGGAAGAAAATCAATGGTGAGGCGTTTCTGCGAAATCAATTGCTACAGAGCTGTTGTATCTAAATCTGTTCATAATAATGAAATGGTGATAACCCAGGCCAGAGTGTCAATGCAGCATCAGGTGGTGCTCTTTTCCTGTTCAGGCGTAGGGAGAGAGAGTAAAACTTGAGCTGCTTTGAGCTGAAAAAAGAGTGTAGATGAGCAAAGAGTGTTTCTGTGTATCAGGCTTGTAATTGTTGCTTTGATTTGTAGGTTCAAAGTGCCCTGAGGTCATTTCCGGATGTCATTTCTACTCATTTGGGAGCTGGACTGGGTAAGAACACAAGTGTTTTCTTGGGTTATATTTTCCTTGGTCCGACTTCTGGTGCAGAATGGGAGCAAAAGGAAAGTGAGCATGGGATCTGTAAGGACAGTTACAGTACATTGGCCATGATACTCACCTGCAAGACTTCAAGGGGGGAGAGGCAGACAGCAGAGAGTAAACCATCATGTTGTCTTAGTGTGTGGGTTTTTTTTATAAAATTATTTAAAAAATACACCACAGCTTGTGGGTCCCTCATCCCCATGTCAGCACAAAACCTGAGTAAATGTACTTGGCATAGAGGATCTAAGAAGGGCTGGGGAACAAGGAATCCTCCCTTCATCTGAAGGGGTCTCATGGTGCAGATGTGCAGCCTTGCCACAGCTATTCCTACAGTCCATGGGCTATAGTAGTAACTGTAGCCTCTCTGTGCCTACAGGGATCTATTCTGTGTCATGTTCCTGACTCTCCTCAAGTCCATTTACACCATGGGTCCCTCTTTCACCTTGCTGCAGCGCTCCGCAGGGTGCAAAGACATGCAGAATTCCTCTCCATGGCCTTTTTCTATCCTGCGGTTCCTCCCACATGAAATGGACCTGCACCAGTTCTGCTCCATGCCCATGGAAATGGGGGGAGTGCAGCAGTTGGCTCAGTCATTTTAGACTAAGTTGACATGGGCCTTTCTAGGCCAGTAACAGACTCAGAGAGTCCCTTCCCAAGTAATAAAACTCTGACAGCGACAAGTAGCTTGTTCCCCTCCTTTTTCCCCCAAATTAGCCAAACCTGCTCCCCACATGTGCATTACTCTGTTCATGAAAATCAGCAGAAGATCCCGCAACACACATCTCATTTCACACGGGACCTTGCAAATACTAGGGCCATGCTTGGCATGTATTGGGGTGGGTAGAAAATGAAAGCATGGCAGAGCTGTTACCTTTTAGGGCTTGAGGGAAACTCCTGAAATGTGCCTGATGAATTCTGCAAAAAGGAACATCTTCTCCAGCTATTTCTTCTAGCCAGTAACAGGAATGACAGTGACATACGATGAGACATGGCGCACATACCAGAGCAGTCAGCACTGAAAGGATTTGCATAATTCTTGTCCACATTATGGCTTACGCTTGACATAATTAAATAATGATAATTGAATAGTTAGGGCTAGAAATGTTGAAGTGGCAGTATAAAGACTGTTGTCAGTTCTTTAAAATAAACAGATGTATAATGATCATCAGTAACAACAAATCTATCTTTGCTGGAAGATGTGAGGCTATGGAGGGCACTCGAAAGCACATTTCAATCCTCCGCTGGAAATAACCTTTATCCAGAGCTTGCTGTTGCCCAACCCCTTTTTATGATAGTAATCATTGCCTGAGTATTCAGCTGTATTGGCAGCAGGCAGTCTGAATGGCAAACACAATCCACAGGTGCTATTGTGGCACTGTTTCCTAATTTTCCCCAGTATGATGGGGATATAGGTACTCTTAAGGGAAAAAGGAAGTTCCTGGCCAGATGGTTACTCTACAGACATTCTAGACACTATTGGCAATATTTTACTAACAGCCCTGCTCTGTTTCCTGGTGTAGTTCATTTAATGGAGTCCACTACACTAAATGAACATTAAGCCATGTTTTACAGTTTCATAAGGATAATGTATAACTTAGTAATGTCTTAAGGAAGCAAGAAATAGATAAGATTCCATTGGGAGTGTTCTCATTGTTCCTGATATTTCACTCACCATATTGTAGAAGTGAGAATAACAGAGTAATAATCCCAATGGAGATAACATTTCTTCTTTCAAGACTTCCTACACAAATCCTTTGCATTTCTTCTCAGCTCCACAGCTGTGGCTCAGAGATGGGCCAAAAGGTGGTTGCAAAGGTTGTAAAGTCAATAGGAATATCTCCATATGGCCGCTAGAGTAAAAGGCTTGTTTTCCGAATACAGCAGCTTCAGTCCTTGCTGGTAATTCCAAAGTCATGGCACAGCTGCAAAGAACCTGACCACTGGTTCCCAACATTTAAGAGAACATACACCGTTCATTACAATGCAAACCATTTCTGCCCTGGCATAAGCAGATGTAACTCCCATTGAAGGCATTGTGAATAACATCAATTTATGTCATATCTGAATTTGGCCATAAAGCCTTGTGTGCACCAGCCTGTATTGCTTGTCTTTCAGAAGGGAACAAGAGGTTTTCAGCAATGGAAAGGGATGTAAGTATCAGATCCAGCCTGTATTTATATAACCAAAAAGTTATATATATATAACTACTGCTTTGGAATCAGAGCTGAACATGCAAGGTAGATGCAGATGCTTCAATTTCCTGCCATTCCCAGCCACAGGCCTATGTAGAAATACAATTCTGCAAAAATACATCTGCCTATTTTCTGTCTAATCTCCTCTGCTTCTCCACTAGAGATCTACGACAGGCAGCTGGAAACCACAGACGCAATGGGGAAAAAAGTCAACGGGGAAAAGTTTATGGAGGTAAGAAACTAAATAACTATACTTTAGTCAGAATTCTATTCCCGTTATTGATGCCTTTTAGGAATGTTTCCTCCCCTAGCGGATGCAACAATAGAAAATGAGAGGAATCTCCATTCTCCCCAGTCTCAGGACATGACTCTGGCAATGTTAGGCCACTCCATGTTCCCAGGTTCCATTATTATCTGCTCACATTTAGCTTCCTTCAGAGCCGCTGCCAGTGCCTGTGTGGCTCTATGGGTTAATTATCAGGGATATTTTAAAAGCAATGTTAAAATATCTCCCTGGCACGCTGCTTAGCGTGTGTGAGGGCACCACTTCTGCCATGCTGCAAGGAGCTGAATTTCAAGTCACTCTGAATTCAGATTTTTCATCAACAGTGCACAGGACACAGTCTCCCAGCGGAATTAGCATTCTAATGTAATTAGTACGGTTCCCATTGTGCTATTATTCCTTTGGGAATTCTATTAACCAAAGTACAATATAACAAGACTAATCAGGGATGAACAGCATTGCTATTTTTGCTCATAGAGGAAGTATATTTTGCCATCATGGTGCTTTGCTTTAAAATCCACACGAGAGAGCATCAGAACATAAGGCGACTTATGTTTGCGGGGAACTTCAGCAATATTAACTCTTCTCAGAGGAGCTTCCAGCATGTCACCCATCTGACACAAGGATTCAATGGTGGTAATTGTGGTGCGAGGCTGCTCCCATGCATCTGTGGGGAACGAGGGTAGTAGTTCATTTATCACAGCAAATTCAGAATCTCAAGATCAAATGTATCAGCCCTGCCTCCTCCTCTTACCAGCATGCTGTGATTTAATTCAAGGAAGCGTCCCTACTGTTTCCTGTTTCATGAAAGTGGTGGAGAATGTGTGGGTGGTATGAACATGTCGGCCTGAACATGTGGATGAAAGTAAGCATGTGTGTCAGCACGTGGCTGAGTGCATGAGGATAAGCAATGGTGAGTGTGTCCGTGGGGCATCTTTGAATTGTTACATTGACAAAGCTTCAACTAATGAAAGAAATGACTCAATAAATAAAGCTATCCCTCTCACTCCATCTTCCAGGATGTCACTCTTTGTGACCACTACCTGCTCTGGTCAAATTCATGTAAATGAGCAGTTTTCCCAGTAAGTCTGTGTAAAGTTGTTTTATTTCTATAACTCCCAAAGGAAGGTGGAAGACAAAAGAAGATTTAAGTAATCTTAAGAAAATTCTACAAAATCAGGGTATGAATGTGCGGTTATGATTTGAATACTTATTTTCCCAGTAGCCCTGTGCATCCAGAATTAAATGTACTCTTCAGTGATCCAAAAGTCACCTAGGACATTGCATGGTTGTATGGATGGGTCACTGCCCTATGGCATAATTTAAAGCAAGGTGTCTGAAGGGGATTGTTGTGCACACCAATGAATCCACATTAACTCTGCTACTAATGGTGCTGTTAAGCTATGTCTAGACAAATTTGCTGCTGTCAGATCGATTTATCTGGATTTATTGAGCGGAAGTTGACACCCACTCAATTGACCTGGAAATCGACGCTATTAATCCACCTCCGCCAGGTGGAGTAATGCTGTGCTGATGGGAGGGCATTTCCCGTTGGCACAGCAAACTGAAGACATCGCGGTAAGTAGAAGTTAGGAAGTCGATGGGAGATATGCAAGCTCCTCTGCGTACCTTGTCTGTCTCCCATTGACTGCTGCCAAATTTGGCGACAAGTATAGACATAGTCAGCATTTGCCTGAGTAGTTCCCATAAATCAGTGTGGACAGAATATATAGCAAGTGCTGTCACCTAGTGGTTAGAGAATAGTGGTGTTGGTGAAGTCATTCAAGACCATACTTTCTAAAATGTCGATTAATTCACGTTTTAAATATGACATCGAGAATTATGGGACATTTTTTAAAATTTACCTGTCACTCAAAAATTTACCTACATTTTGGAAAATGTACCCTAGACATGTGTCTCATATTACCTATTGGTAAAGGGAGGGTAAGAACTACTTCCTGGTGTCCATGTGAGGCTTAAGAAATTGTTTATTAAGTGCTTAATTTTGCTCAGATGAGAGAGGCTACATAAACCCGGAGTGGTAGTATTATAAATTCTGAACAAGTGTGCCAGTAGTGTCACAAAATGTCAACCGAGATGGTGGATTCACCTTCCAGGCCTGCTTTGGGACAGACTAGTGCTCTATGGGCAGAATAACCTGGTGACTTGTGCTCTTTCTTAGCCTGGCCTGTAATTTAAAAAGCTGTCCCCATTCCCCCGTGCTCAGAATTCTAGGATCTACCAAAATAGAGAAGAATCCACCCAATGAAACAAGTTACAAGTAAATAAAGGAGAAATTAACACCAAATAGTGTATTTAAGAAATGTCACATATGTGATTTTTAACTCACCAAAGTCAAGGATGTAGTTAAGGGTTTCATTCTATTACATTTCCTTTCATTAACTTAAAAAACACCAAATCAGTTAAAGCTAAATTTACTGAAAAAAAAAAACTGGGCTGAGACTTTACCAGTCAAGTTTCCACCTACGGTAGAGCTAGATTTTATGGCTATAAACTGTGAAAAGGAACATTTAGACTAGAAATGATGACAGTCCCTTACCTTTAGCAGTGCTAGTGGGTGCAGTAACAATAATTAAAAACAGAGCATAAAGCAGCTGTGTAGAAACTAATCCCAAGCAACACTATGTGGTTTCTTTGCTTTCTGCATTCCCAGAGGAATCACACATTTAGAATTTTGCACAGAGATGCATTTTTGTGGTAATTTGTTGAGGATTTCTTTTTTCAGCATGAAATGATATATTTTAAAATGCAACCTCAAAGTAACTGTGTTTAATTAAAGTACTATTTAGATAATGAAATCTCAGAGAATCTCTTTTGTCACTAAAAACAGAAGTGTCAATCTATAAGCTCTACAATACATGAATGAGTTCTGAATAAATTCCTATTACATTCAGATTAGAAGAATGTTTTAAAAAAACCACTGTGTACTATTTGTTTTAACTCACAATTGAGGCATACAATAATAGAAATCAGAAATGTAAAGGACTTATAGTGTCAGCTCAGATAGCCTTATTTCCAACCACTGGAAGATTGTTCCTGCAGTCTATTTTCCAGTGCTTTTTCCAGTCCAGTTTTGAATGAGTCAAGTAATGGGGCTTTCATCAGTTTTCTTGAGAGGCTATTGCAGTCTTAATAGGCCTCACTGTCAGGACATTGCCTGCTCCCTGCTTCCATATTCATCTTCAGTTTACCTTTATTATCAGTTTGCTTCCTCCTCCTGGAAGACTGAAGAAAGAGATCTGTTCCCAGACTGATGTAGGCCTTTTCACATTTGGGAAATATTGATCATTAACAGAGCTGAAAATCAAATGGCTTTTTTTTTTCTTGAATTCAGTGCATGGATTACTTACCAGCTGTTACAGAGTCAGCAGGGGGACCTCACACATTGGTGTTTCTGAGTGTGCAAAAAGGCTCACTTGTTCGCTATATGATTGTGTTCTCAGGAACAGATGGTGGATTTTTTTATTCTAAAAGTATTTAGAGCCCAAAGGCTTCCCCCCCCTGAATTTCTAAGATAGGTTAAATTGTGGACCTACACTATGAAATGGAGGGCCTCCATCCCTTTAGGGCCTCATCCAGAGCCTTTTGAAGTCCAGGGAAAGACTCCTATTGACTTCAGTGGAATAAGGTCTTTATGGCTAGATTCTACTCTCAGATCTACATGTGGCTTCATTAGATTCCACTGAGGATATTAGGTGCCCGGATGCATATCACTAAGCAGAATCTGACCGAGTGTCTTTAGAGGTATTTATTACCAACATAAAGCAGAGTGACTTAGCCAACAGAGAGACAGGTTCATATGCTTTTCCTACAATGGAAGTGACAGTTTCTTGACTTTATTAATAATAAATAACCAATAATAGTGTCTAGGACTTTACATTGTCAGAGTGCTTTACAAACACTAAGGCCAGGTCTTTACTACCATGTACTTTGGTATAACGTACATCGCTCAGGGGTGTGAATAAGCCACCTCCCTGAGTGATGTTACTTACACCAACCTAAGTGCCAGTGTGAACAGCGCTATATTGGCGGGAGAGCTTCTCCCGCTGACATAACAACCACCTCTTGCAGAGGCGGCTTTATTATGCAGATGGGATTGCTCACTCCCTTCAGCAGAGTGTCTTTACCAGGTGCACTACAGTAATGCGGCGGTATCAGTGCAGCTGTGCCGATGTAGCACTTCTAGTGTAGACTAGCTCTAACTCATTCAAGTTTACTAGTCTAAGGTGACACAGACCGGTAGAGCAGTGGCCTAATGAACCACTTCCTTAAAAAGGCAAAGCGAGTAATGATTAAAATGGGCTTTGACTAGAGGTGGTACTTAGTGAGCACTCAGAGAAGAGGATGCGTAATCACCACTCATTAATAGCCCCGAGAGTGAGGAAATGCAGTTAGCAATCAGGAGTGGTACCTGGGAAGATATGTTATAAGAAGAAGAACTCACAGGGCAGGAATTAAATGTGTCCTTTCACTTCATGATAGGGGAGAGAAAGAGAAAGGGAATCAATAGCAGAATGAACTCCAGATGCTTTCATGTTCCTATCTCCCTGCACTCTTAGATATCCAACCTCACCTTCCTCTTGTTCACGTGTCTCCCATTTGCATTAAGGAGTTGTATTTGTAGTAGGGGTGAACAAATCCTTGTGGTACTTTTCTGTTGGCTCCCTCTCCTTATTTTCTCTATGCCTTCTTCTAGTGATTACTCTGCCTTCCATGCCTTCACCATCACTCCTAAACAAGAAGGCAAATGCTTTTAAATATATTTAAAATGTTGCGGCAAATGTTTTTTTCAAAGTAAATTCTATTTATATCAATAATAACACAACTTTTGTCTTCTATATCATCTTTATCTCAAAATTTATAAACATTCATTAAGCCACAACATTTTCCTGTGAAATAAACAGTATTTTCCTCATTCTAATATGAGGAAATTGATGCACAGAGATTTAAGGGCCAAATTTTCAAAAGTTGTTTCCAATTATGGCTGTCTTAATTTTTAGGTACCCAACTTTAGAGAAGCCTGAAGGAGCTAAGGATTCTCAGTACCAAACAGATTTCAGCCCCTCATGTATAGCTCAACATGACCTGCGTTCCTTTTCCTAAAATGCATAATTTACCACCAAACTCTGTGAATTGAATTCTAGTGTATGCTCCCAAATTCCCCCATGGATATTTGGTTATGATCTCACATCATGTAAATCTGGAGCTTCTCCACTGAAGTTAGTGGAATTATACTGGCGTAGGTCTGGTGTAGCTGAGATCAGAATGAGATTCAGAAAGATGGTCCTGTACCTTTTTCCCTCCTTTCTTGTCTCACCTGCTTCACTGACTTCCTGTGACCTGTGAAATTAACACACTGGTGCAGACCTATCAGGGTAGGGCTATTAAAATGATAAAGCACAGGCCTTGCCTTGACATTTGCATAAAACAGCATGTCTCTTTCTAATAACAGGCCAAATCCCCATCCTAGGGGACAGCCTGAATAGTAGCAGCATCCCACAGGGGCCTCTGGATAGCAATAGCCCCAAGGCTGACGCACCCCTGCTCAAAAGGAGATATAGCCAATGGATCTTTGTAAACACAGGTCCACTGCTCCTTCCTTCAGCCCACTTTTCTAACTTCTCTCTCTGATGAAACACAGAGCAATCCCACATGGCTGCATAGACCCTCCTCCTTTGGCTGCCTGTTCTCTGCCCCTTCCTCCGTTGCCCCAATGTATTTTTAAACCACCTGGAAGAGTAACAAATAATGCAAATTGTTTAGCAGTTACCTTCGTTAATACTTGCATAGCACTTTCAGCAAACAAAAAATCCTGTATCACAGAGGATGATAAATTTAATAAGGATCTCCTGAGATCCTGAGTTCGAGTTCAATCCCGTAAGAAGACGATTCATGAGAAACACCTCCACATTTCCCAAATTTCCTTCAACATTTGTAGTTTCCCCGTCACTGTGGCTGACTCCAAAAACCTGCTGTAATAATTCATCCCAGGCTTTGAGACTCTGCTTTATTCTGACAGCCATTATTATTTATGCAGACCACATTTTTGGAACAGCATTGCTTTTGCTCATAAAACCCACATGGCAATAAATCCAGAGTGTTAAAGTGTCTCCAGACTAGGGCTTAAGATAAATCTAGGTTTCAGTAGTATTCCCAGTGTCAGAGGACTTAGGTGACAGCAGGGTCATTTTGAAATGGTGGTGCTTGTTGTTTTTTCAAATGTATCCTGAATGATTCACATCAGTTCTGAAGTCTTGGGCAGCAGTATTGTTGTGGCATTAGAGAATTGAGTCTCCAAAGGTCCTCCAAAAGCCAGTTGCTTGAAATGCCACCTCAGGAGTAATGTCAAGAATATGAAATGCTGTAGAAAAACGTATAGAGCCAAACTCATCCTTGGTGTAACTCTATCTAAGTCTATGGAATTACATAAAAAATGACTTTGGGCCAATGCCTCTGAGCCAGTGACCCTTTGGATGAGGAATGAGACGGACACTTTTAATAAGGGTTTGTTCAGTTTCTAGCACGGTGGGGCCCCTGTCCTGACTGGAGACAGAAGGTGCTGCCATAAGAATAAAACTGGAGAGCTGTAGTATTCATGCACCAGATCTGGCATTCCTCTTGTGGACACTGCACTCAAACTACAGAGGCTGTGTTAAACTGGTTTGGATTTCTGGTAGGTGTCCTGGCCTTTGCCCCTCTCCCCCACATGCAGTACAGTTTAAAATGTATGTACAAAAAGGGAAATATTGGGGGGGAAATGAAACATTTATACCTCTTCTTTTCTTCTACAGTATGTCCATTCTTACATCAAAACCTTTACAAGTGACATGTTCCAGGAATTTCTGAAGCATCTCTACCAGTGTGCTGATGCCTTCCGAGATACAATAAGACATGACATGTGGAGACAGATGTTTACTGACCTCTTCCTGGACTGTGACCATGGAAAGGTAGGTAAAGAAACTCTCAATGCACATTTGACGCTGTCATGTTTCTGATCCAATATCTCTCATGAATGTACTTGCTTCTTTTTCATTCCTAATCAGTGGCTCCAAGCTCTTTTTTGTATTGATTCAGCTTTGTTTTGGGAGAGCAGTTGTTACACAGTGAGATAGGCAAGTTCTTTGCATATTTTGCGTAACTCCCATCAACTGCCGCCGAATTGCAGAGGTAAGTGCAGACCAAGCCATAGTTTACAATCAGCGTAGTGATTGCATTTCTTTTAGATCTGGCTTGGTTGCCGTCCCAGGGTATAATCAGTTCCTGCTACACTGAACCCACAGGGGAGAGCTGAGGTGCAAGCTAATCCATAAAGACCTCTGACTTTTTGAGTGTGATCTATCACCTGTGGTAGTCATTTTGTGAAACACAGCAAGCTAGTTGTTTCCCTTTCCTAATTTGCATTTGTTTGGTGGCAGGTAATTATTCTCATTTTACAGGGGTGAGTGGTGTTCTCTTTGTCAGTTATTTACAATTAGGGCCATAAAGGGATACAAAACTGGAAAGAAGTATTTAAACTACAGTCTGAGTACAAAGGATCCTCACAATCATTATTATGATTTAAAAAATGTACATCTGTGAGGATGTCAGCTCAGCAAGGACACCCTGGAATATCTGAGCTGCCTACCCAACCACATCTCAACACAATGTCAGAATAAAACGAAAACTCTATAATCCATAAAGGCAAAGACACTTTGGATTTAAGTTCATGGCCTTGCTGTGACTAGGGGTGTTTAGCACAGTTCCATTTAACCTTGTAACTGTATCTGCATGAATTTGCAGTGCACTTTCTGCCCAGGATCTTAAAAAGTAACTGATTACGGTAACAGATTACTTTGCAAAATAACGCATTCCTGACAAGTTATCTGATTCCACACCAGACAGAAAAAGCACAAATATTTCCTTACCCTTAGTCATCACGGCAGTGCTTTTCTGGGCAGCATCAAGGATATTGTGGCTGTCACGGTGTACACATCTCCTACACACAATGCAGAATAATAAAAAAGTTACTGCTGATCTTTCACTTGCCAAAAGGTATGGGTTATAGAGCCTTTGCTGGAAATGACTTAGGGTTGCTGCCATGCAGTGGCTGGGTGAAATGAATTAGGGTATCTCAGTCCAGTTCCCACAAGAAAACATCCAGGCTGGCCCTAAACCAAATGGCATCCCAAGTGAGCAGCATCTTCAGCGCCCTGCCCCCCATTTGTTAAACTTTTGAATACCTTATTTTTTATTGCATTTGTAGCCCATTTCATGATTTTGATGCTGTTTGCATGCATGATCTATCCTTATCCATAGAAGACGATAAATTTGCATGCTAGGATCTGTACACCTCTATTTATTCATCCCATATATAAGCAAATAAAAAAATTCATTTCCTCTAAGCTTATAGAAAGTTTTAATTTTAAAAACAACTGAAATGTACTAACATCAGGAAGTTGAACTGTGCACCAATGTTAGCTGGACCAGTATTAAATAGTGTTACAGTAGGTGACAGCCTAAGGCCCGGTCTACACTTACCTTTGTGATTCAGCGGCAGTCAACGGGAGGTACGCAAGTGACGTAAATCACTTGCGTATCTCCCGTCAACTTTGCAGCGTCTCCTCCGCAAGCCGTCCACACTGCGCTGCGTTGAATGGAACAGCGTTCCCTTCAACGCAGTGCTACGCCACTTACCGCGGAGGTTTTCTTGCGTCGCTTCCTGGATTGACTGAGCGCGTCTACACAGACCGCTCAGTCGATCCAGAGCAAATCGATCTGACGGTGGCGAATTTGCTGCCATCAGTGTAGACCCAGCCTGAGAATATGAACCCTAGTTTTTTAGTTCAGAAGGTCGCTTTTCTCACCTTTGGCCTTGCAACCTGAAGCACAGCATCAGAGAGATCCAAATACTGGCCAGTGGCATTTTCAAGCAATAAAATAGCAAGCAATGTCAGTCTCTCGTCAGCCATCATTGATCCCAGATACGTTTTAATGAGCTTGATCTTCAAAAAGCTGCAGCCACCACTTGTGATTGTGACTGGCAACATGAGCAGAAACCTCAAAGCTATCCACACATTAGGAAAAGTGTCCTTCTGCTCTGCATCATGAATGAATTGGAGACCTTGGATTGGAGAATGCTTTGCCTGTGGCAAAATGTGACCGATATAGTCCAATTCGACATAGAGGTCTTGATCATTGACGTCCAAACATTCCTCAGGTGACAGAATCCGGTGAAGGTCTGTCCAATTGTTCGAGTGTTTTCCTATCCGCTGGTAGCTTACTAAGATCATACAAAAACCCTCAGGTCTTTTCATGGTGCTTTCTTTTCTTGAACCATTTTACTTCAAAACATTCTATTTTCCCTTTTGTCGCTAACAACAAAAACACCCCGAGCCTGGCTGCTGGCTACTGTAGTCCAATACAGACAGGCTCCCATTCACTTCTACACCATTTAGATTAAAAATACCAAGGCTATCAATCATCCATCTTGGGCTCACTTCCAGAATACAGCAGCAAACTTTGTTTATTTAAAGGCATGAAAAATTTGACACAGAATTAACGGCTTAGTGAATTTTACCTTTGGCAACTTTTACTCTGGGAGCAAAACCTTGGAAGGAATTCTATAATTCAAATGTAAAACTGGTTCCCACAAATAATAGATTTAAGTAAATTTATGATCTAATCAAATACTATATTACACTAATGGGAAGGAGGTTATAAAGATGAGGACCCTTAAGTAATGACAACATTAACTCATTATTAAAATGGAAGAGCTCCAATCCTTTGGGGTTGCTTTACTTTTTTAAAATCGCATTTTCCTTATCGGAAATTACCAATTGCCTCATCTTTTTCCTGCCTTTGCTATCTCCTTCCTCTGTCTCTGAGCAGTAAGGATGTTAATACTACCCTCCATGTCACAGAGCACTGAAACCTGCTTCCCCTTGGCTCTCAGAGGTCAAATTCATTACTTCCAGGATGTGTCTCTGCAAGGCCAGAGTGAGAGTCCTTGACCGTTCAAGACAAGCAGCAGCTCTTAAGAATAGGAGCAAGCAAACTTTCTAACAAGCTTAAAAAAATATGTGACCACACACACAGAACCACTGTGGGTGATATGAATGCTAGTCACTCTGCCAAAAACCCACCAGGCAACTGTTCTTCTAGAGCATCAGAGCTGCTTTATCCATCATGACATTATCAGTAACATGTGCATTCAAAAAAGAATGCAGGGTCTTGTCACACCAGTTCATACCATCAGTGTAGCTCTTTTCTCTGTTAGTGGCCAATATCTGATGGTTCAAAGGAAGTGATAGAGGGGGCAAAACTATACCACGCATAATGCATGTAGCCACTGCTTTTGCACAGTGCTGTATCCGGAGGAGAAAACTTCTCTCTGTCCAGGCAATCATAATCTTAAAGCATGAGATGGAATACTTCCATCTTCACACACAGAGTATGCGTGATTATTGGTCATAAAATTATCCAGCCCTGTGTTGAGGGGAATATCCAATAGAATGCACATATGGTAACATACAGCATGTAAGTCCCACTTAAGCCCTGAGGATGAAATCCTAGCTCCAGTAAAGTCAAATTGACTTCAGTGGAACCAAGATTTCACCTTGAGGGTTCAAGTGGGACTTAAGACACATAGGTCCGGGGGATCCTCAAAGATATTCAGGCAACTGACTTCCATTGAAATCAATAGGAGTTCGGTGCCTAAATAACTTAACGGATCTGGGCCATAGGTCTTGTTCTGGCCCACGCCAAGGACTACATTTCACATAGAAGTAGCACTTCATTTTTATAGATCAGACAAGAGGCTTCTCTGGTAAGTTTTGATGCAAAAAATCATAACTAAAGAAACTATCTCGAACCATTGACTGTAAACATTATGTCTAGGCTGGTCTCATGGACAGGCAGAGGACATTGGCCTTACTGGAAGACTTCTATGACAGCAGCCCAGTGATTGTTAGGAGAGGATTCTGTAATCCAAGACAATGTAAGTACAATGAAACATGTTTTAAAATTCGTATTTCAAACGTCATATGAAGGGAGTTATATGTTCACTAGGAAGTACTTTTCTCCATTTTCTCACTCTTTTGCATTCTACTTCACCTCTGGCAAGCAATCATAAAAACAATGCAAACTCTCAACTAAACAACTGCTTTTCTATGTTAGGGCCAATCATTGAACTGCAAGAGATAGAGCTTACTGAGTTCTGGGGAGACTTTGATGATGGACGGATAGATGTTGAGGAATCCAGCCAAATATTTGCACCATCTCAAACAGAAGTTTCTGAGGGAAGGACTCTATCCTCTAAAATGCTAGCTGCTAATGGACAAGCTGCATCTGAAACGTACATCTTGATAGAGGAACCAGGAGGGCCAGAGGCAGAGCAAGACCAAATGATTGCTCTTGAACAAAAGGCTGTAAGTGAATCTGGGGCAGACGAGATCAGTAAGGAGGAATCTGGTTTAATTGGTGAGCTTGTTCCAGTAACAGCCCTCATAGAAGAGCATATAGTCTCACCTATAGAACTTGGTTCTGAAGTTCTGGTGAATCAAGAGGGAGAAAGTTTGATTGCTGACTTGTATGAGACTGGTTCAGCACCAACCGCTAGAGAAGAGTATCCAATTTCAGAGGAGAAACCTGGTTCTGAAGGACAGATCAGCGAGAAAGAACTTTATGTAACTACAGTGGTGGAAGAAACTGACCCATCATCAAATCTGGAAGCACCAAACCCCCTCTTGGAAAAGGAAGCAAGTGAGGCTAAGGTGAGCCAAGAGGCTTCCAAATCTGACAGTAGAATGGGATCTACAGCCCTTAATAAGGAAACTACTTCCAATGGGGACATGGATACAGAGAAACAGTCTGATACTGCAGATCCAGAGAGCCCGAAAGAACCTATTCCAGTAGCAGCTCCTGAGGAAGAGAATATAAACTTGGGTAAAGAACGTGGCTCTGAAGAATGGGTCAGCCAGGAGGAACACAATGTGGCTATAGAGCCGAGTGAACTCATTCTAGCCCCAAACTCGGAAGAAGAGAATGTAATCTTGGATAAGGAACTTGGTTCAGAAGCACAGGTCAGTCAGGAGGAACATGATTTGACTGCAGAACCAAATGGGGCAGTTCCTATACCAATGCCTGAAGTGGAAAGCATAATTTCAGAAGAGAGAGCTGTATCAAAAGAGCAAGTCACTGCTTTAATTCCAGAGTATAAAGAGGAAATCGCAGAGCTTGGGAAAGAAGAAACCCCTGAAGAAAAAGAAAGTGGTTCTGAGGGACATGGCAGTCAATCAAGATTACAAGCAAGCACAGAGACCACCGTTCAGGCTGAGGACTCTATGCCAAGCCTTCCACGTGAGCAAACACTTTTGCAAGACCAGAGTACAGGTAAAGCACATTTTCCAATGTGGTGTTGGATTTTAGGCTTTGGGTACACACAAAATTGCACTGGTTTAACTACAGGTGTAATTTTAAACCGATTAAAAACCTGTGCAAGTAAGTATAGGAATCGACACTTTCATTTCAGATTGGGAATAATTTCTTCTGATTTCGAAAAACTGAATTAAACTCAACTGAATAGACACTTTTAAACCACATAAGAGTGTCTCTACAAAAACAGTTAAACTGGTGCAAGTTTATGAGTAGACAAGGCCTTAGATTGTTATACTTCATCAGAATGATGTTTCTATTCACGAGTTTACAGTGTATTCCACTTAGGCAATATGAAGGACTTGTTCTATTTCTGATATGTATTCCAGACACTAAACAGCCATTTGAAAGCAAAATGGTGCTTTTTCAAGCAACATTGCCTTTCTAATAGAGAGAATCTTAATGTTTCCTTTTACTCTGGAATATCATGAGAGAGGGGAATCTGGTCAAATTAAATATAGAAATAGGTTTGAATAATTATTAGGAAAAAGAACAAAGAACCTTAAGGAGAAAGATTATGGCATCAGATAGCAAAAGGCATTTATTTTAATCTCTTATCACATTTCTAAAAGGAATACTGTACTTTTTAATTACATGAGGGCCCTTTGTTATAGGAAAGCTGTAGTTGGGGAACTGCAGGACTCCCACTAAGCCTGATAAACACTTTGCTGAATAGTAATATTGGGACAGACTTCTTTCTGGTGCTCCATTAATCCATCCTCTTGTGCTTCACCATTTAAGGCTCTGCAAGGGCTGGGTCTATGTTGTTTCCCATTTAATGCTGAGTGACAAATTCTTTATCTCACATGGAGCTTGTTTAAAGAGCTCTGTAAATGAGTGTGCAGGACCTACTGGTACTTACAGTTCTTCACATGTAGCTGTTGCGTGTTCAAACTGTGGGAGATACTCAGTGTACTGTATGTATTTATTATTCATACAGTGTATTAAGTGTACACAGCCCTATATGACAGATACAATGTACATATTCCTTCCACTGTGGGAGTTGATTCCTCTGTTGCTTTGGCAGAGGTATAAGTCTGTTCTCCAGGCCTTTGCCCATGGAGTAGGAGCAGAAGATCCAGATATTTTGCTTAGTGGAGGAGTTTTTGCTGCTGTTGTTAAAATGGATGGCTGGAGCTGAGTTTAACAAATGTTACACATATCCAGTGTTTGATAAGGAGGCAATTTCTTACAATGAAAATAAATTGATATGCCAAGAATAGCTCCAAGGACACAGATGTGTTATGTTTGTGTGGATGGATTTTTGCCTTTTGGGCTGCATGGAGTTTGGGCTTCAACCACCTCCAGTTCATAGATGATTCCTTGTTAAAATTTCAGGTCTATCTCAGCCATCAAGTAAAGCTTCCCAGGCAAAAGCTAGAGAGGCGTTGGAAAAGGCAGCCCAGCTGATAGACGGGATACCATGGTCAGGTGACGGCAATTCTCAGCATTTGTTACTTTTCTTTCAAGAGACTGTATTTTGCTATGAATTAAATTATTTTAAAATGCTGTTTTGTCACGACGTAATGTGTGTTGTCTTTCCGTCAGGTGACCTTCTAGCTTCAGACCTAAGTTTCAGATACAGCAGCTACGGGCAGCAAATTGAGGACTGGAACAACGAGAATTCCAGATTTGCAGGTGACTGGTCACAGTGCTATACGTTAGCTGTGGCCCTTGTGTGATACACAGTGTCTACTTAAATCCTAGCACTGCTGTAAAACGTCACGACGGGCTTCGACAGCCAGGCCTAATGGTCAAGGCCAGTGACAGAGTCATGGGGCCTAGGTCAGAAGTCAGAACCATGGTTAGAATCTAAGAGTGGTTGTTGAAGTTTGGGATCGATCCTAGTACCGATGCCAGGGGGCAGGAACAGGGCTAAGGTTCAAGGAGCAAAACCAGGGTCTGTAGCCAGAGTCAGAGTTCAAACGCCAAAGGCCAGGGTCAGAGCTGAAGCCAGAGCCCATGTACCAAATCCAGAGGTCAAAAGCCAGAGTCAGAGTCCCAATACCAAAGTGAGGGTCCAAAGCTGGTGACAAATCCAAGCGTTGAAGCCAGGGGTCGGGATCGGAGTTGGAGTTCAAAGGTGGAAGCAGAGATCTGAACTGGGGTCAGAGAACAAGGAAAGAAGCAGGTCTGTCACTACAGCTGGCAGGGGAGTCCATCTCATTGCACGGACACTTCCTGGAATGCCTCCTGGGCTTAAATAGGGCATCTTGGCCAATCGGGGCTACATGGGGCCATTGGTCTGGCCTTCCGAGGCGGTACTTCCACAGGGTCTATGTGGTAATGCATGTGGCCCTACCATGGCTGCTAGGTAGCGATGTGGAGGTGCCAGGGGCTCAGAGAGATCTTGTCCATTGTCTAAGGAGGCTGTTACTTATTGTGAGCCTGATAGACTTGGTCTCCAAGTGCCAAGGGGTATTTCGACTCTGTGTCAGAAGCAGGCCCTTTGCTGTACGACAGTGGCTTCAGCTAAAGCTGTGTTGTGTGACTTGACCTAACTATGTGACAATGCTTGCACTAGATTGCAGCACAACTGTACAGAAACATTATTGGTATTTTTCCTTAGTAAGTGTCTACAAGGCCAAGGCCTGAGGCCTTATTCAGCGTTTACTCAGTCCATTTTCAATCAACCTCCAGTGAACAAGGGCCTCAGGATTTGGCCCATGATTTGACAGCTGTCACATGCACAGCTTTGGATCAGCATTTAGCTTCCTGCTAGGTGATGCATTTTCTCCCCTCTAGACCTGCGTTTGATCATGGCAGATATTCAGGCCCGCGGTGCCTCACTTGCTAGGAGTGCCTTTGACAAGAGCTGCCTCAACTTACCACAGTTTGTACAGCTTCTGGAGACCTTTGCTGGAGAAGACAGCTCTCTGCCAACTGTGAAGAAACTTGTTGCGTTTATGAAAGAAGGATACATACAGACTGAAGAGGAAAAAATCAGACAGTTAGAAAAAGTAAATGCTGATAGGCTTCACTGATGTTTGTGTAAACCAATAAATGGCTAGAGAGATTTAGGAAATCAACCTGATAATCTCATACAAAGAGAGCTATCCACCCACACCCTCGCTTTCCTATGTTGAGTGTTTTTGTCCCTCTATTCTCACTTGAGCTGTCCTCACATTAGACCTGAGAATAATGCTGGGCTAATTCTGCCACAGGTTGTCTGCCTGTAACAGAACCTGAGCCCGTGAGGCACCAGGTGTGCAGCCCGCTGTAAAATAGCTTACGATGTTCAGTTCTGTTTTCGCACATCTAGAGAGTAACCCATGTAACCAAGAAACCTGCACTTTCAAACTACTGCATTTGCCTGTGTTCATATGTGTGGGTGGTGTGTATGGAGAGCGTGCACACCTGTGTGTTTATGTTCATTAACCTGTCAGCTGTTGAATAAATATATTTATTTAGACTCACACGCAAGGCCAGTCTGCCCAGTGTCTCTGAAAAGTGCTGATACGTTTCTCATCATGAAAAGTTCCAGAGGGGTAGCCGTGTTAGTCTGTATACAGCAAAAACAACGAGGGTCCTGGAGCACCTTAAAGACTAACAAATTTCTGTGGGCATAAGTTTGTGGGTTGCAACCCACTTTGTCAAATGCAAATCGTGGGCTGCAGCCCATGAAAGCTAATTCCCGCAGAAATTTGTTAGTCCTTTAAGGTGCTACGGGACTCTCGTTATTTCTCATCATGTTTACCTCTTTAGCTGCAGTTTCCTCAGACCTCTTCCTCATTTCCCTCTGTGCTGCTGACCTAATTTGGGTGAGATATTGGATCTGACGGCTCTGCCATCCTCATGCTGTATTCTTTGCCATTCTTCTGGCTTTTCAATGAATTCCATTTCCAGCCATTTAGCACCTGGTGTTGCGCAATTAAGGGGCAAGTAGCACGTGCAGTCCCATGGGGTCCTGCACAGTGAAGGGCGCTACCAGAATCAATAGTTTGCAAACTCACACAGAAATAGCAAACACTGCAAAACACATTTACAAGGAGCCAGCTCTGGCTAGAAAGATATTTCTAGGGTGTGAAACTGCCACCTTCCAGAGTTAATCATACCTTGGTTCCTGGTTTGTACATTGGGAGTCAGTGCCTTTGAGAAGCTAAAGTTCATTCTGCCTGTTAAAACTGGGCTGCCACTTCTGTTTAATGTTTTCCAGTATCTTCCTGATTTTATGGCTGCCGCCTACTTAGATCTTAATGGTATTTTTACAGCAGCTGCCTGGATGGAAGGCTTTTTATGACCATCATGAATGGACAAATTTCCAAACAATGAGCCAGCTATTGCAATTCTCCTACTAGTGTGGGCACTGAGCAAAAGCAGCTTTTCCTTCCAGCTTTCTTGTCTCTGTTGCTTCTACCCTGTACTAGGTTCACCGTGAGGCTCTCTTGGCCCGAAGGAAACTGCTTCTGGAGGCACTCTTTGAGAAGTGGGACAACGAATGCTCTGGGTACCTAGACCTGAAAGATGTGGATGCTGTTCTAGGCACATTTAAGGAAGGAATGGAAAAAGAGGCTCTGAAAAAGGGTAAGTAAACAGCATTGTCCACTATGTGTTCGGAGGCATGCAGTGAGAGAAAAACACTATGTAACGTGGAGCAACTAGCCGTTCACAGCTGGTGCTAATGAAGCCTGGGGCAAGGACCGTGTCTTACCTATTTTTGCAGATGCCGCTGTAAATATAAGGAACTCTGGCTGAAGCAGAGATGGAGGTTTTTTTGTGGCTAAAGATAGGCAGCAAGTGTCCTTTCTTTTCGCTTCTTCATGGCCCATTAGTGCTGCACAGCTTCATTTCCAGCCTTGGTGAGAGGCACTTTTCTGAGTTTGAGTTCCTTTCATGCTGGTGTCAGAGTGGCACCGTGCTGCTTTCCCAGCGTAATGAAATGCTGACAACGAGTGTCTGTTATAATGAGCAGTAAGTAACCATGATTTGGATGTGAAAACTGTAGCCAGAGAGAAGCCCTGTGGGCAAGTGTTTGACATTCTTGGTCCAACTTGCCTCTGTTGTGCACAGCTGTACTGAATGGGTGCTTCTCAGCCAGCCTCCGGAACGGTAATATCAGCGCTCCCTGTAGGCCTCAGATGGCCTTTCATACTCCACACAAGGAGTTGAGCTCTCATGATGTCAATAGAGATTTGGAACCTTGGTTTGTTTGGGGCTTTTAGCAGCCAAAGTCAGCTCATTTCTCCGACTGACTTAACGAAGTTGCTCTCCTGGAAAACAGGCTGGATCAGACAATCGTGCAGCAGGCCCATTAGAATCCAGCTGGCAGCTCAGTAGATATGCTACCAAGCTACAGATACTATTAAGCACCATGTTAGCAATTGGGGTGTGGTGTTTGTACTTACTGGACCCTTTTGGGTACCAGGTAGGTTACTTGGCCACCACAGACAACCACCCTCCTCCAGGCTGCCTCCTGAAACGCTGCAGGTTACATGTCCCTTCGCCTTGTAGCTCATGCCAGATGAGCTGTGGGAAGCCCAGTCACTTGCATCCGTGCCCTGTGGGCACACAACGAAGAGCTGGCGAAGTGCCACCCTGCGGACGTAAGGCCGTGTGTTGTAAGTCAGCGCCATGCAGTCAGTTCAAGTGGCCCAGCCCTGGCACTCGCTCCATCCCCCCAGTCTACGGGTTACTTTCTAAACAAGCTCTTAGCTGCCCAGAGCGGCAGTGTCGTGGAGTTGTTACTGTTGTTTATAAGCCAGTAGTCACTGGCAAACATTTCTAAATGGCCTAGGACCACTTAGGGCCTACTTGTGCTCCCACTGAAAACAGTGATAAAATTCTCATTGAATTGTATCGAAGAGCAGAAGCAGGCTCGTAGTTCCCATAAATATCTGGGTCTTGGATGCTTTGAGAGGCGTTCATAGTGGCTTCCTTCCTGCTCTGTCATGCAATTTGTCAGAGCCTTTTCCATTACGCTGTTCTTTACAAACCATTACATGTATTGCTCACAAAACATTACCCTCCTAGCAGCAAACTTCACCCTTGCACGTGTACTTCATTAACGATCAGCTAACTGAGGCACTGAAGCATATTGAGAAATAAGCTTTCTCTCTCTGTCTCTCTGTTTTCTTGTTTGGGGCCTGCAAAATTTAGGGGCAGGGGAGATGATCAAAATAAGAGCGTTTGCAGTTGTAGGTGGGGCAGCAAATGAATACAATCTTTCAAAAGGAAGAAAGCCTAGCCTGCAAATTCAAATGACTGTATAAGAGCACCCTCTTGTGTGCAAATATAGCATTATGGGAGTGCATAAGGAACTATTCTTTAATAGTTAAAGGGGAAGGCTGGGTAGTTTAGAAGAACTCCTGCATAGATAAGTTCAGTACTTAACTGAATGGAAAACAATATGAGTGGTTCATATTTTCAGAATCAGCCCACTATTAATTCTAGTTATGTGGTTTAGGGTTTAAAACCCGTTCTTTAAATGTCTGTTCCCTCTCTAGATCTCTGCACTTGTCTGTAGCATCATAGAAATCAGCAGAGCTGGGGCTTGCCCACTGGGGGGACAAAGCAGGGTTATTTTGTGGGGGGCCCCCTCACAACACATAAAAACCAAATAGGGGGCATCCTTGAGTTGTGTGGGGCCCTAAGCAACTGTTTAGTCTGCTTATGCCTTGCTGGCTCTGGAAACCAGAGATGGCAAAATCCAGTTTGGTCCTGGGTCCAGTACAGGATTGTTTTCTAGAGTACATTGAGTTGAGTTGCGATGCCATCCGTAGACTTTTACCTTCAGGATTTTAATGGGAATGGCCAGTAGTTTTTCTGTAGAACTTGCAGCTGCCTCGGGGGTATGCAGCACTACCAGGGACATCTCCACGCACCTGGTTGCAGCAGGTCATTGGAAGACTCTGCAGTTTGGCTATGTGATTGAGGTGAATGATTCTGGGATAACCAGAAGCAACCTCCAGATTTTGCCTTTGCCTTTGCCTAGCTTAGCTGCCTTGTAGAGTTCTGTATGGGGCGGGGGGGTTGGTGTGCTGTCCAGATCATTTTCTCAGTGTCTGAGACTACAGTGATCTGGAGGAGAGTGTGTATTCTGCCTTTGTGGTTGCAGTAGCACTCACATTTTCATTTTGGGGAGGAGGAAATGAGCGAAAAGAGTGCCTCCTTCAGAGGATAGGCTCGAGCCTATCCCTCAAAATATGCAAAGGCATCCCTCATGTATCCCTAGGAGTACGGAGAGGTCTTCCAGGGGGTACATCAACTTAGCTAGACATTCGCCTAGTTTTACAACAGGCTACATAAAATGCTCTAGTAAAGTCAGTACAAACTAAAATTTTGTGCAATGACTTGTTTGTACTGCTCTATGTGCTATACACTGACATGTAAGTACAATATTTATATTCCAATTGAATTATTTTGTAAGTATATGGTAAAAATAAAAAAGTAAGCGATTTTTTAGAAATAGCGTGCTGTGACACTTTTGTGTTTTTATGTGTGATTTTGTAAACACGTAGTTTTTAAGTGAAGTGAAACTTGGTGTACACAAGACCAATCAGACTCCTGAAAGGGGTAAAGTGGTCTGGAAAGGTTGAGAGCCACTGGGTAGAGGAACCCTGAAGAGTCAACTTCAGGTTTGGGACAGACATGGCATTGCTGCGCTGAAGGAAAGCAAAGCAGACTGCCACAAACAGGCATGACTGTGTCCTTATTTCTGTTTCGCTCCTTAGCAAAGAAGCAACTTTGCCGCTCCCACCCACACCCTGGTGGTCTGGTGAAGTTGTCTGCAAAGGAATTTCAAACCTATCTGGAACTGGTTGTTTCTGAGCTCACTGGTAACGAAGATGAAGTTCTTGATAACGTAGTGGAGTTTCTGACCATGAGCGTGGAGCGGACGCATGTGGAACGCCTGCGAGGCTCTGCCAGGAGGAAGTGGCTGCACAGCATCCAGCATGCCGCTGAGACCAGTGGGGCAAGCATGGAGGCAGCGTATAAAGCCGTCTTCAAGGCACTTTCCCAGGTATGCATTGCTACCAGCCTGCGTGAGTGACGCAGATTGTCTACTGTGGATTATGGCTTCGACTAGAGGGCTAGATTCACGCTAGTCCAGGTGGGTGTAACTAGGTGTGGGAAGCTGACACATCACCTATCCTCAGAGTGCTTCTCTGAAGGTAGCATAATCACTTGCTGTTCAGGAGACTCGAAATTAAATAGCAGTGGCTGTTGTAGGTCAGGGATGAGATGCAGAAGCTTTTGCCGGTGCTAAACCTATTAGGTACCATCAGTGTCTCACATTCATGATTACCCAATCACCTCGAGCTTTGGAAAGCTTAATAAAATCAAATCCAGAAATGCATGTTCCTCATTTTATCGTTTCTGAAAATAAATACACATCATTAGTTTGTGATGCATAGGGAGAATTTGTCATGTGAATGGCTTCACATTGGCTTCCAGATGCAATGCCAGGTGTTGATATTGATCTGTAAAGGCCTATCTGCTGAGCCTTAGCTACATGAGGGATCCCACTTCTTTCCTGTGCAGTGTGGTGGCAGCTGAGGCACTCTTGCTTGCAGTGTCTAGATTTAACATATCAAGGCCAGAGCCAGGGTGTCCTTGCCGGGCGGCTCTTGACTCGGGCATTTGCTTGCCTTGTAGATCCAAGGCAGTCTGCCCCTGGAATTGAAGTTCATTGGCCTTTTTGCCTAGGCATAGGTCATTAGGAGCAGAACATGTTTTTAGAAAAAACTGGTCTCTGCTTAGCAGAAGCAGGAAGCAAATCAATTCTCGCTGCCAGTCAGAATGCAGCTTTTGAGTTGATAACACCGTGAACTGGCCCAAAAGCCATTAGAGAAATGACAGCATGGACATCATTAATCATCTGGTGTAAGAGAAATAAAGTCACTGGCCTAGAATAACATCCCATGATGAATGAGATAAGCTGTAATCACATGAAATAAGGGTAATGGCCAGTTGCTAATGCAGATTGTAATGTGAAACATTTGGTTGCTAGGATGCGGAAGCCCATGGAAATAACAAGAAGATCAGTGCGTATATTGCCCTTTTGGAACAGAACCAGCTTTCACCAGAGCGAGGAGAGGTTCTCCTCCGGTATGTGGCTTGCACCTCAGATGATGCCCCGTACATCTTAAACCAGGCACTTTACAGGGACATGAAAGGAGTAAGGTAAGGAAACCTGCATAGGGCTGTTACCTTTTCTTAAGGGTCATTTGAATCACAGCATTTAGAGAGTACAGTGATTTGCAGTGCATTGGGAATACAGACTGGACTGAGAGATACTATAGAAAAGACCATCCCTCAAGGACCAAAACAGGATTATCCCTTATAGATTTGATTGTACTTTATACAACCTAGTTCTAAATGTCCGAAGGGATCAGATGCCCATTTCTTTCCTTGGGGAGAGTGTTCCACAATCTAATCCTTAAAGAAAATATGTTATTATATTCAGCCTACAATTTCCTTTTTAAACTTCATTCCATTACGGCTACGTATATTCCCTTTCTAGCACTACAAAGCATTTTCCTCTCCCTCCTTGATGCTTACACCTTTCAAACACTAGGACATAATCAGCATGCCCCCTTATCACTTAGGTAAGTTATACATATTTCTCTCTTTATCTCCTTCCTTACGCATCATCCCCTCTACTCCATCCCTGTAACTCCCCTCTGACATGCCCCTTCCCCCCATTTGTCTCCATTTAGTTACATTCTTTAGTGGATATTTTTACAGAGCTTTGAAGATGAAAAGTGCCATGTAAGTGCTAAGTATTGTTGTCATTATCTTTCTGGGATGCAAGAGCTAGATCCAGTATTCTAAGTGTTGTTTCACCAGGGCCTGATAGAGCAGGACCGTCATCTTCCTCTGCCAATCCATGATGCCTTAACATAAAGAGCCCACACTGCACTGTTTGTTTATTTGCCTTTTGGCATTGCACCCTCCTATCTAATTTGCTATCCACCATTGCCTGGAATATGTTTTTTCAGGGCATTGCTGCTCTCAAGTTTTCTCCTCCCCATTGAACATACGTGTTTGGATTATTTACCCCTAGATGTGTTTGGATTATTTTATGCACAGATGTGTTTGGAAATCCTTTTCCAGATCCTAAGGACTTTCTCTGCCTACTTACATTTCTTCTACATATCTCTCTTGCCCTCCTCATGGTATTCTTATCCCTCAGCTTTGCAGCAGCAGAAGAGGGGAAACCAGTCCATGTTCCAAGAGTTCAATTCCATGGAAATATCCACTTCTGGAACTATGACCGGCCAGAACGGGAGAGGAGAGGCTCATTCCTGGTGCTGCCACTGCAGGATTCCCGTTGGAGGATTTTTGGGATTCTAGGACTTGACACCCTGCGGGACCAGTGTGACCAAGTCATCTTTCTAACTCATGAGATCGCTTTCTATCAGGTGGGCACAGTCAGAAAAGCGGGTTCATTAAATGCTTCAACCAACCAGTTTGGGGTAGCATGGACTTCACGTACCTCGTTGTGAATGGACAGCAGTATAACAGTATTATCCTTTTATCAGTTATTTATTTAGGAGGCTTCCCCTCTAAGTGTGAATGGTGAACTATGAACAGATTTGTAAAAAGTCAACAGTTATAGCATTTACTTAAGATAACAGTCATGTGTTTGTTAACCTAAGAACATAAGAATGGCCATACTGGGTCAGACCAATGGTCCATCTAGCCCAATATCCTGTCCGACAACAGCAGCCAATGCCAGATGCGTCAGAGGGACTGAACAGAACAGGGCAATTTATCAAGTGATTCATCACCTGTTGTGCAGTCCCAGCTTCTGGCAATCAGAGATTAAGGACACCCAGAGCATGGGGTTGTATCCCTGATCATCATGTGTCATGAGGCTGTTCACTTTATACCTTCTGGACTAACTGCAAACCACTGCACTTTAGATTCTTTTACTGGTGTTTCCAAATTTCCAGATGTTTCATGGTGGATCAGGGGGGAAAAATCTCTACAGTCCCTTAAACCTCTTAGAATCATTTCTTTAAGTTCTTCTGCATTGATGGTTGATAACAATTAGAATAAGTGGAAGTCAAGCTGGAAATGGCACCAGCACCCAGATACCATAGTGATGGGTGCACTAGAAATAGAATCTGGAAAATCTCAGTGGATGTTGTTAAGATACAATAGGAAGAAAGGGAACTTTACAGAGATACAGTCAACCAAAAATGATAGCTTGTACACAATCCAGCACATATGCATGTATCACCTATTCCTTAATTTTCTTTGTTTTATATTTATATATGTTTGCTTCACTTTTAATTCCATCGTCCGTTGTCCCCACCCCCCAACTCCTTTTATCTTACCTGGCCACAATGCTAGCAAATAACTCCTGTTGGAACCAGCCTCATTGCAGTGACACCTCTTGGCCAGGAGGGAGCACAATAAACCAGAACTAGCAGTCAAGTGCTCTCTTCTCGGAGATGGCTGGACCTCCATTCACTCAGACGTCAGGTATTGGCCTACGCACCTGAACTCTGCTGTCTCATTTGACTGGGAATCACAGGATAGCTTTGTACTTTTACAGATTGTCTCCTTTAACAGCAATTTTGATAGACTAACTTTTTTTTGCATAATTTGCTATGAAAATGTCACCAACTTTATCTCATTTAGTCATTTAGAGGCTTCTGTTTCCGTAGGGGATTTCTCATGTATTCAGCAAAGCCTACCACCATGTCCACACCCTGGAAAACATATTGCAGGTTGCACTCACTGCTGTGGGCTGGCTCCACATGAGAGCACCCTCCATCCACAACATCACTACATACCTGGTGGAACCTGGCAAAGATAAGGTATGCTTAGTCCCTTCACATTAGTCCATTTCAGACCACTGCACGGAAGACACCTCTTGCTGTAACAATAATGGATCTGGGCTAGTGTGGTTTGGCAGGGAACAGCCACTGTTAGCTTAGTCTGGTTCCCAACTGATTTTATTACTAAGACTGATTCTGCCAGAGATTCTATCCGTCAGAAAGATTTTGTGGGGGAAAAGGGAAGGGTCTTTCTCTAGGGGATGCCACTTTTCATTCCTGTGACCTTCCTTCAACCACGAAAGGTTGGTTGGGATTCCCTTCAGTTCCTGCATTAAAATCATCAGCCGCAATGTTGATTTGCGAGAAGGGTGCCACCTTCTCCTGTGAACTAAATGTCTTGGACCTTTAATGCTTCTGGCTCCTACCAGCCAATGAAGCAAGACATCAGCCCCAGCACGGCATCCAAATCTTGTGGAAGTGTAGAACATACCCACATGCTCACCAGGCTGGCCTACTCAGCAGTTGTCTGCCTAATCAGTTCTAAAAGGGAACTGCTCTATTGTGGAGGAAAAAAAACAGCCCGGATTATGGTATGGAAAGGGAAAATTATGTTCTGCAACATCAGCAGACAAAATGTCAATACAAATCAGGAAGCAGATTGCTCCCAATTAGCTAGCATGTGAGGGGCAGCCCACTCGCCTGTAGTTCATATTCCAATTGTGCAGCAGGCAGCGAGACGCTGGGATGCGTGTCGGCTTAAAGCACACTGAATTAGGTGGATAAAAAGCAAGAGAATGAAATGTTTGGGACTCTGCTTGTGTGATGGCCATTGCTGCAGCCACAGCTCAGCTGCTCCCCTGTGATAAGCAGGGTTCCCACTGGCAGCTTATTTTTCATTCTGGGCTTCACATTTTCATCTTGTTGGCTGCCCATTAGTCATGTTATTTGCTTCCTAAACATGGCTGTGTGATTTTCATCTGGCAAGATATACTCACAAGATATACAGACACTGTGTTTACAGGAGCTATTGTACAGTGGGAACCTAGAGAGGACGTGAAAATGAACTCTCCATAGGTAGTCCCTTCACTAGGCTGAGGCTCATCTACCTGTTGGCATTCTTCAGGACTGGAGCATGGGGATAAGTTTAATTGGGCCAGTCAAAGGAAGATGATGTACATACCGTACTAGTGGTGCACTTTGAGTGCTAGAATCTGGGGCTGTGGGGACAAAAACACACCTAGTTAGAAGCTGTCCTTAAATCCCATTGAGGCTGACCGTGAATGATAGCTCTCCCCTAAGAAATATGGAGTGATTCCCTCTCTAAGATTCAAAGTGGATGTTCCTTTCCTGAATGCAACAAAAACACTCCTTTCTTCTTTCAAGACAGGCAACTATGTTTTGCGCAAGATGATGACTACAGATCACTGTGGGCATATGGAAATTTACTCCCCTCCCACTGTTCTCTGCAGGAGAGAAAATATCTTCAGGTGGGTTTGAGACTCTTCCCACCATCTGTAGGCATAACGGTAGTCATCTATGCATGTGCTAAAACACATGCAAAGAGCACCAAGAACAGTTCATCCGCTAGTCTTGCTGCTGTATTCTTGTGTTGGCTACTCGATGCTGGATAGAAGATTAAGCTGACAGGTTAAGTCCAACTGTAGCATCTAGTTTACCGCTAGCAGAGTATGCATATACTATATATACAATCTGTGGGAGTGATGTCTGTCTGTCTGTCGCACACTCTCCACCATGGTATCTGGTGTGTGTGGTAATAAATTACCTAGGGTTATGAATCTTTTCTTTGGGCTTGATCCTGTAAACATTCAGCACCGAGCATAATGCTTATTAACATGAGTCTGTCTATATACTTCAAGTAAGCACTGTGTCTGGTAGTGAATGTTTTCAGAGGAAGGCCCATACCTTGAGCATTCTGCTCTTTGAATGAATGCATCTTTCTTCCTGCTTTTGTTATCCCCTGAAACAACCTCCTGAATAAGTATTGCCTTCAACTGCCATGGTCCTCACAGGCTTATCTATTAAATGTATCTTCCCTTGCTGCTGAACCTAGGCAAGAAGTTACTTGCTGTTCCAGCAGATGTTTCTGTTTTTTGTGAAACTCCACAGAGCAAATGTCAACATCATTATGAACAGGAAACTGAGTTTGCAACAAGAATACAAGACTAATCTAGTGTCTGCCAAACCCTTATGATTCTCAGTGCTAGACTAGGATGAGCAGGGTTGTGCTCCAAAGTGCTATTTCTCTGCTTTCTATATGGCCGGAATGATGTCTGTATCTGCCTGCATATAGGCAGCAGGGAAGAAAGCAGCTGTTTTAGTAATACAAATATTCCTTACCAGCTAAGCATGTAAGGTCCTTCACTACAAATGCTACAGTAGTGGCCAGAAAGGCTGGAGTTGTAGAGTTCATGATCTCATTCTTACTTTACTGTCATTTCAGAGATTACCTTTTCAAGTGCACAGACACTTCCGAGGTCATTAGCACCTTTACCTATGGAGAGCCTCACATTGCAGTTCCACTCCGTGAGCCAACGGGACGGGCTCTGGGGGTGTTTGATCTCAGCCCTGCACACTACCAGGGGTTACCACCTCATGAGCATAAAGACCTGCAGAAAATGCTGAAGATGGCCCAAGCGGCCTGCTCCGAGATACTGAAGGAATCTTCAGGGGAAAAAGACCCAACCTATGTCCTAGGTACTCTGTGTGATGGGCCTGTATAGTGACTTTGGCTGATTATTAGGAATCTCCATAAAATCACAGCCAAGATAGCTCTTGTGCATGTACAAAAATGCAAATAAAGTACTTTGGTAAATTTAAATCAAGTTGAAGTGAACCCCAAATCTCAGCAGACTCTGGGGAAACCAGCAAAGTGGGAAGAATGTTTTAGAGACTTGGGCCTAGATCCTCAGAGAGATTTAGGTGCATAATGCCTGTTGAGTTAGGTGCGTAATTATATTTGAGGGTCTGGGGCTGTGTGTTTCTCAGGGTTGCTCTGAATGGAATCCAAGTCATGAGTTCTGCCTCCCTTGCCCTGACACATACACATTTTGAAAACACTGGCAGACTCCCTGGGCTATTTCATAAATAGATCATTTGTGAATAATAGCTGTATTAGAACGGGAAGTGAAAATTAATCCTGAGGAGGGCAGACCCTGCATTCAAAAGCTTACATCTTTAGTAGCAGGTGTTTGAGCCTCTCCTTGAAAGAATGGCTTGTGATTCCAGCTGCAGAACATGTTGCAGATTCAAAGTGTGCACAGATTCTCTTCCATCGGCACATGCTGCAGGACTTGCGGGAGTGTATCCAGAAACTCGATTCTGAATCCTTTGCTGACATAAAGAGCTACACAGAGCCTCCAGCCATGGTGCATAACATACTAAAGGCTGTGCTGCTTCTTTTGTACCCAGAGTGGGTAGTTTTGGAGAAGACTGAGAACTGGAGTCATTGTGTATTGGTGAGATATCAAGTTCTTGAGCCACACTCTTTCTAGGCAAACAATCCAAAAAGACACAGTGGGACTTGCCAAGGGTGATTTGAGAAAGAAATAAGCTCCTGGAGATAGGTGCAGTGGAACTTATGAGGAGAGGCTGAGGGAACTGGATTAATTTAGTCTGCAGAAGAGAAGAATGAGGGGGGATTTGATAGTGACTTTCAACTATCTGAAGGGAGGTTCCAAAGAGGATGGAGCTAGGCTGTTCTCGGTGGCAGATGATAAAACAAGGAGCAATTGTCTCAAGTTACAATGAGAGAGGTCTAGGTTGGATATTAGGGAAAAAAAATTAACTAGGAGGGTGGCAAAGCACTAGAATGTTACCCAAGGAGATGGTGGAATCTCCATCCTTAGAGGTTTTTAAGATGCAGATTGACAAAGCCCTGCCTGGAATGATTGTTAGTATTGATCATGCTTTGAGCAGGGGGTTAGACTAGATGACCTCCTGAGGTCCCTTCCAACCATAATCTTCTATGATCATTGTTCCTTCAAACTTCCCTCCAGGTTAGTGACCTTTGTAACGCTTTACTATTTTTCCTGGCCACTTTATGATTCCATTCTCTGCATTGCAGAAACTGGATGGTGATTTGATTCAGAAGATTTGCTGTTTTGATCCAACTGCTGCATACGTGCAAGTTCAGACGGGACTGCTAGCTGACTGTATCAAAGGTATTTATAAAAAACGAATTCCAGGGTCACGTGCAGCAGTTAAGTATTGTCTCCAGGAACTCTCAGCTGAATCCTTTTAAGTGCTCATTTCAAGAATGAATTTTTGGCTCCCCAACTGATTAAACCACAGATTAAGCATTCTAACCTTCTGTGGAATCTTTTTTGATCAATAAGAAAGACAGCCTTGCACTGCTAACTCAGAGCTCCAAGAGGTGGCAGCCATTCTGCTTTGAAATGGGTTCCTTCACCACATGTCAGGGCACGCAATCTCAGGGCAGACATGCAGACACCAGATATTGGGAGAATGAACAGAAGTTATTTTGGTGAATAAACTTTTTCTATACATTTCAGGCTGCTCTGACTTGTGCCAGGGAACTGACCCAAGTCAGAAAAGCCCAAGGACTGGGGAAGCATAAAAGTGGCTAACCACCATTTTTGCATACAACAATCCACAGACACACCACGTTTGTTGGTTGCAAGTAAGGATCTGGGTGCGCCTCATTCTGCCTTTCTGTGTTTTATAATCAGGGTGTTGGGACACAGAAGAGGCTGTTGTAATTCTGAACATCTCATGTACCAAAAACACGCAGGTTTCCTATTGATTTGTGTTTAGATTTTAAGAACTATATTTAGATTTTAAGAACTATATTTGTTTATATTAAAAAACAACCCCCTAAATACTCTTTCATTTATTTAAAGAACAACCTGTCCTATGCTGAGCTGATGTTAGATGGAGGGTCTGTTAAAATCAGATGAGTGGGTGGCACTCACTAATTAAACTTGGTTAATTTATTGATACTACCTTGACACATGTACCTTTTTATAGATATAGCTTAGACGTGAACAGTAAATATTTAACCAGGCCTGGCTCCTTTCCTTCTGTGCCCTCATATATTAAATTAATTTATTGGAGCAACAAGAGCAGCCCCACATGGCCCCAATTTCCCCACAATTCAAGCTCTGGATGTAGAAGGAGAGAATACAGTTCTGCATTTGTAAAAGACAAGCTGCTATTATTCCACAAAGGAACAGTTACTTGGCATGTAACCTATTCTGGGACTCAAACTCATTAGATTTAGGAACTGAGGGGACATACAGTGGTCTAAATGCATACCACTGACAGTCTATGTATCAATTCAAAATGTACTACAATATTCATATAAATACATGTTCCTGTGTTTCCCTCACATGCCCCACACACCTGTACTGTAATATAATACAAAGCACATAACTCTCTACACCATATACCAGTAAAGCAACAGAGAGCAGCAAAATATGACTTGTCAGTGTTATACACATCAGAACTATTTCAGGTCCCTTTAATGGTACCGACTAATGACCTTTAATTGGTATATATCAAAATGGCTGAAAAGAACAACTAAATTCAACCTCAGAATCTGACCAAGGATTTGTTCAGAACAAAGGTGCTTTGCTCACCTTTACTAGCATTTTAATGACAAATGTCTAGCATTAAAGTCTAGCATAGCACCTGGCACAAAACCTGTCACAATACAAATAAATAGTAATAAAAAGATGGTATGTACCATAATTGATCTATTAAGTTGAAATCTTCCATTACAACAAATCATATTACAGAATAACAGCTGTCCTGTTTAATTACATTTTTTAAAAAGTAGAATCTATACAAATAGTCCATTAAAAAAAATCAGGATGCCTTGAAAGAGACTTTCTCAAAGCATCTAACTGATTTCTTTATGGATTCATGCAGACACTCTAGAGGAACTGCCATACATTTATCGAAAATCATTACAAACAGTTAATCTGTTTTAGAGCAGGATGAACTAAAGCAAGTCAGTAAATAATTAGACCTATGTCTGCATTCTAAAGCAATCTGATGAATAGCAAGAACACATATGAGTTCTCTCACAACTTAGGTCAGGGGTAGTCAATTGTTTTTTTGTCAAGGTCCAAATTTCTTGGTCAAGGTATCAGACTCCAGAGAAAATAATAATAAAAAACCCCAATAATGATAATAATAAATAATTAAAAAGATTTTGGGGTCTGTTCAAAAGCATCTGGCAGTCAGGATTTGGCCTGCCTATTGACTACTGCTGACTTAGATGCTGCAGACATTTGCATAGCTCACCAAAGTGACCATGAACACAAATAAGAACACAGGCATGTAGGACATAGAATTGGAAGGGACCTCCTGGGTCATCAAGTCCAGTCCCCTGCTATCACAGGCAATCCAGGACAGCAATAATTACTCCCAGTTAGTACATAATTCAGATTTAACAAATGCAAAATAATTAGAAAGAATCATGGCATCAACTTGAAAGAGTGTGTGCGTACTAACAATTCCACAAGAACTAAACAGCACTGGGAAGGAAAGGATCCTGCTGAGCTCATCCTTGCTTGAATCACTGAGGATGTGACAGCAGGCTTAAATGGTCGCAAACATGTCTGAGAATAAAACTGTGCTATAGAGACTAACTAGGGTGCTATCGTATGGCTTGGGTAGCATGCTTCTCAGAAAAATCTCAACACTGCTCAGAGAAACCAAGCTAGAACCTTGTTGGCTACAACCATGTCTAAACATGATGGTAGTTTCAACAGCTCATTTATGAACTTAGTGAGGGTTGGGCCAGAGAGAATAAGTCTCCTTCTGCCAACTCTAAAAAAACACTATCAAAAGAAATTAATATAATATCAAATATTTGTATTTACCTTTCAACAGGTCATTCTACCTGAATATGCCATGCCTATGTCTTTACCTTTTCTTTGGGTCAATAAACACTTGGATGCACACACAACACACAAATGTATTAGTTTTTTCACAAACATTTTAAATGGACCTTTTAAAACTCAATGGGCCAAGTTCAGCCCAGGTAAAACACGGTTGATTTACCCTACTGAACCCAGACTTGAGCGTTCAACAATATTTACAGGGCTGATTCATTCCAACCCTCCAAACCAAAGACGTGCAAACACATTTAAGAACAACATGAACTTTTCTGTCTACTAGTCAAACAAGGTGCGTGAGGTATCTTTTATTGGACCAATGTCTATTGGTGAGATGGACTTGAATAGCTCTTTGTGGCTCAAAAGCTTGCCCCTCTCACCAGCAGAAGTTGATCCAATAAAAGATATTACTTCACCCACCTGGTCTGTCTAATATCCCGGAATCAACAACTACACTGCACAGAATAATCAGGCAGTAATGCCAGAGTTTGCTAGCAGCAGGCATCAATATTCTAACATACCGATCATGAACGCCACTTGTCTCATTTTGAAAAAGCTTTAACATTTGTAAAGCAAACCCAATGCACTGGAAAGGCAAATAAGTATTTTGTAAACAGCCATGGAATATTAGTATGTTTCTGTTGCAGAAAAGCTATGTTGGGCAATCAGATGTGCAGCAGTGGATGATGGTGACTATCTCATCTAGCTAGAAAGTCTGGTTGTAGTTCAGATCTTAAAGTAGGAACTTCCTCCTGCAATTTGACTTTTGGGATGTTCACTCTGGATTTCTTCAGTCAGTGAGAAACTCTAGATCATGATATCACATCAGAATCTGCTAGTACGGGGCCCCTGAGCTTGTGCAATATTCCACTTACTTCAGTTGGACTCTACATGGGTACAAGAATCTATGCTAGTGTGTCCCGCTACAGCATTGGCCCTAATTTTGAAATGGACTTTTGTGTTATGCTTGTTTGTTTCAGGTATACCTAGAGAAGAGGTGTGGAAGTATGGCTCAGTTCCAGCTGAATACCTGTACAACTGGGCACTTACCTGTCTAATGCTAATAGAGGTCACAAAGGAACTACAGCATACACAAGATACATCTTTACCATCTCTTACACCAAGACATAGCCTGACTGCAAATAAGTCAACAGAACTTGTGTTGTCCACAAACCCTAGTGATTCTATTATTTAATATTACTTTTAAATGTTCAGCTTTATGTTTGTTATTCATAGCTAATAAATGTAAGTTGCTTAAAGGGGGTAGAAAAGCACTAGGAATATAATTAAGTAATTTATTTAGAAATGTTAAAAGGAACAATTTTGATAGCATAGATGGATTATTCTAAACTCAAGGGACTTGACTGATGAGAATATTCTCAGGTTTTCATTTAATGCTGACAAGAGAAGAGACGGGAAGATTAAACAAGAGGAAAAATATAACTTCTATGTCTACTAAATTACATAATTCATAAATGATAACAGAAAAAAAAACCTTCTGATTTGAATTGTGCATTTAGGAAAGATTCGCTTCTCTAAAGTGATGTTTTCAAAGTAATTTTAAGTCTAAAAGGATTGTTTTTAAGTCTAAAAGAGCATGTTTTCAGTTACTCCCAATGATCAGTACACTTATTGTGGAAAATCCCTCCAGTTTTAAGATGATCGGAGTTTTCTTATTGGGTTAAAGCTTGTTTACAGCAAA
The DNA here is from genome assembly GCA_007922155.1 of Mesoclemmys tuberculata. Lineage (NCBI taxonomy): Eukaryota > Metazoa > Chordata > Testudines > Chelidae > Mesoclemmys > Mesoclemmys tuberculata. Next base: position 19,048,413 of record ML675623.1, on the reverse strand, counting down.
CTTTACTGCACCGCTGCAAGATTCCATCTTTGCAATAAAAGTATCTTTTGGCAGAATCAGTTTTTTAATAAAATGTTGGGAAATTAAACTTCTTTTTCTTTATTTAGTTGACAAAGTGTGATGTCTACTGAATACTTTCTAATTTGAAATTGCAGGTTGCTTTTAACCTCCCCATATAAGATGATGGTGATTATATGATAGCTGCTTCTAACCAGCAAGTGGGTTTCATATTTTTGGTAGGGAAAGGCTTTTCAGGTCACTTGCAGTGATATTTCTAGGAACAATGTCCTTACAGATATTATATTGATATCCACCAGGCCTTGCTCACAAATAATTAATTGTGTATACAAATCACTTAATAAGCTTTATGAATGGAACAAAAAGGTAGGGAGCTTATATTTTACATGGTTTGCTTCAGTGAGTCTCATAACACACCAGGGCTTTGTCTATTTCTGGTCCCCAGCCTTTTCAGGTAAATGAACCAAACTAAGAATTCAGCTACCCTTGCCTGTACTGCTGTCACCCATTTGAATATTGCACGGTACTGTAGCTTGATCACAATTTGGAGGAGCCAGAGGTCTGTTGCAGGTGAGGGCGCTGACAGCTGAACGTAAGGCAGGCGGCAGAGACAGGCTCTTCATTAGGGTGGAGACGATCACGTGCACAAAAGCTGGCAGTATCAAAACTTGAACCTACCCACCTTGTCCTAGGGTAAGCATCCCTCGGAGAAAGCCTGTTTCTTTACTTCTCATACCGTGAGCCTTTCATTTTGCCAACTATTGGTTCCCCTCTAAAAAGAAAACACCGTTCCCATCTGTGGCTGGAGGCAGCCACATCTCACAGCATTTACCTGCCCCGTACAGATCGTTTCATTCCCACAAAAAAGGTGCTGGGTTTTACACCTCTAACTCCAAGCCCTGAGCCGCCATTCAGGCCCAAGCAGCGTGCGCCTCCAATGGCCCACGTGAGAAGGCCCCAGGTACCCGGGTGGCAGCATTTTAAACCCGTTTGCCCGGCTCGTGGCAACCTCGGGGGCTGCCAGGCACTGCGGCGGTGTGGATAAAACGGCCCCGGCTAGATGTTGTCGGCTGGCCACGAGGGTCCGCGGGGGCGGCTAGTCTGACCTCCTGTACGGCACAGGCCGCGGGACGCCCAGGCTCACACCCACCTCGGGCCCAGCCTGAGCCACCTGTCCCCGCCCCTCCCCCACCTCGCCTCAGGCCAGCCCAACCGCCGCTCGCCGGCTCGCGCACGGTCCCTGCCCCGCGCGCCACCCTGGCGCGCGTGCGCGAGGAAGGATCTGCGGCGGCGGCGGCGGCCGCCGGCCGGGGGGGGCGGGGCCCGGATGCAGAGGCAGCAGCACGAGCAGCGGTGGCGGCGGGGCGCATGCGTGCAGAGCGCGCGGCCGACGCCAAGATGGCGGCGCCGAGCAGGCAGTGAGCAGGGTTTGGGGGTGACGGCGTGAGGGGGGGCGTTGGGGGAAGGGCGGCGTTGGGGGGTGGGCTGAGGGGGAACGGTGGGGGGAGCCCGGGGCCTCCTAGGCGGGGCTGTGGGGCAATAGCTCACCGTGGGGCAGGGCTACCGCTCCCGTGGGGCCGAGTGTGAGGCGAGCCGTTGACGCGCGACGGGCTGTGCACGCGGACATGGGGGGGCGGGCCTCCCCCCGGGGCCGTGACCCCCGGCGTGGGGCCGAGGCCCAAAGGCCCGTGGCGCGCAGCTCCCCTTTGCCCAGCCCTGCGGGTGGCCTGTTTTCTGCCTTTCCCGCTCCGGGGGGGCGGGAAATCGGCCGCCTCCCTTCCCCTCCTCTCGTGTCCGGGCTGGCTCCAGGGTCGCGGGGCTGCAGCTTTGGAGCGGGGCGACCGTTGCCCGGGAACGTTGGGTTGGTTTTCTTGAACGGCTTAGCCTGGCAGGTTCTTGCATGGCATTAATGGAAACGTCGCTGAGCCTCAACGTCAGCCAAAGTTTGTTTTCCCCAGATCTAATGTCGGGGTCAGTTTTACCCTCCTTTAGTTTCTCTGCAGCTCACAAAGCACCAAGCCTTTCCAGACGGGAGCAAAGGATTGTCCCGTGCCCCACCAACTCTCAGGCCTTGTCTACGCTTTGAAATCAGATCAGCCTAGCTAAGCATAGGGTCCAGCTTTGCCCTCACCCAGCTTTTATGCCAAAGGTGGTAGCTGAGGTTAGTCCGCCTTTGAGCAGGGGGTTGGACCAGGTGACCTCCTGAGGTCCCTCCCAGCCCTAATCTATGATTCTAGGTTACTCAAGGCAAATAGCCTGTCTCCATACCCACCTCTACTGTGCTGTTTATCACCTTCCAGTGGTGCCTTAAGTGGCACGATTAACATCTGTCACATCTGTTCTGACGAAGTGGGCCATGAAAGCTCATGTCTGCAGAAAGTAAATGTGTTAGTCTTTAAAGTGCTGCAGGACTCTCGTTTTTTGCTGTCTACAAACTAACACGGCTACCCGTCTGAATCTGTCACGTGTGGCTCCTTCTCATCCGGCTGGTGGGAGAGGGGGAGTATTGTGTGCACAGTGGATTGAATTGTTTTGATAGGGTTTTCTTTAAAAAAAGTACCTGTTCGTGTGTATATACAAGAGGGCCAGTCAAAGAGGTGTGCCTTAATTTGGAGTAGAAGGTGGTGAGGTTTAGGATCCTGCGTGTGTTTGTTCCTCAGTCCAGCACCAGCCCCCTTAGAAAGCTCTGTTTCTTCCAATGTAGAGTTCATTTGTGTCAAGGAAGTGGTGTTATCAACTACAGACTTAGTTCTGGATCTTTAGGTCCTGGTTTACTTCTGCAGGATAAGTAACAAATAAAAAGAAGTGATATTTTAGATGTCCTGGGCCCAGGACATTTCATGGCTTGATGATAGATAGTATTGAGACTTTGAACTTGACTTGATATTCTACAGGAAGCCTCTGTAGAGAGCAGATACATGTTTGATGTGCTCCCAGTATCCTGTGTTGGTGAGGAAACGTAACAGCATTCTGTGCTAACAAGCCTATCCCCAAAGAATGGAAATAATCTCTCAAAAATACAAATGCTTGGAGGCTTAGCAGAATTTTATTTTTATTTTTTTATAATTTCAATAGTTAATATAAATGTTATTTTTAATGATTTTTTTCTGTTTTTATCAATTTAAATTTTCACAGTTGTGTGACATGAGGGTTAGACAATGGGGAACAGACAGTTATTTAATGACAGTAGATGTTGAGATTCAAAAAGTTAAAGCTTTATACCATTGAAACACAAATTGTTAATATCACATCAAAATATACAAAGTAAATGTCCTTGAATCAAATTCTAATAAATCCTTAAGCAGAATTTTTCTTATTTATCAGTAAATTTTTATTATTGTTGGAAATTATTTTTCGAGGGATATGTGTGTATGAATGAGATTGCTCCCATGTATAATCCTTTGCAGAATAAAGAGCAATAGTTAGTTTCTTCTTGTGGAGCAAGTGGGCCTTCTGGAGAAATTCAAGTGACAGGGTCTTACTGGCTTTGTGGGCATTGACTTCAGAGTGGGTGGCATGGAAAAAAGCATAAAGACAGTTGTAGGAGAAGCTTATGAATGGGTGATAAAGATGGCCAAATTATACCCAGTAACAATGTCACTGATGCTGATCTTGGTAGTGTGATATTTTCTGTTTTTAAAATTGCCTGGGTGGTTGTTCTCTTTGTTTTGGAATATAATACATATATTTACCATATTATTGTCAATAATAATGAAAGGGTGTTTTCCAACCTTTTCCTCCAGATATGGCCTTATTTTGCCCAAGAAAGCACTGCAGAAAAATTTGATTTTGAAGAAACATTCAGTCTTTGCAGATGATTCTGATGAGGAGGTCAGTTACTAATAATTTACTCCAGAGTATCCATGAAATGTACACTTCATTTTGCTGCTTTTCAGTACATTAAATGGAGGATTACTTGAGCTGAGTATTGACTTGGAAACATTTTATGGGTAGATATCAGCTAATAACAAGGGAAGTCCAAACTCTGTATAAATTTCATTTCCAAAATGCCATTTTGAGTAGCATGATCCAGTGATTATAGCAAAGATCTGGGCCTGTTGAGATCTGGGTTCTTTCCCTACTTCTGCCACTGACTTGTGTGAACTTGAGCAAGGTACTTCTCTATAAGCAAATGTTTCTTTGAAATACAGTTTTGCTATTTCAGAAATGTTACTTCTAGAGTCTCAAATCTATATCTAAAATAAGTCTACGCTAATGCTTCTTATAAATCTGTTGTCTGCGGGTGTTTCTGAAGAACATGGTGCAGTTCAAAGTTCACAATTCTGTACTGTTTTTAAGGGACTATGTTTTGTTTTAGGTATTTAATTTGAAATACAAATCAGTGCGCTAATGACCTGATCCATCTTCATTTGAAGTCAGTTGGAGTCATATCTGGAACTTAGTGCTAATTTTGCATTATTTCCATTAACTTGTATGCGAATTCTCATTTATTTTAACACACTAGGTTAAAAGTTGTCTGGTTATGTGATACTCATTTGAAGTTACTTTGTATAGTTTGAAATGGAGTATAATTTATCATAGGTTTATCACTTGTGAGTTACGAGTCTATACCCTGAATAACATACGTAAAATTGGACTATATCCCTATGTTAGTAGCTCTGTCTAACATGTTCTATTCCTGTATATAAAGGGAAATATTCCATAGTCTTGTTTGGTGACTGGGTGAGCAAGCTGAACATATTATACAAAATAATGGGCAAACTAAAAGATGAAAGAAATGCCTCATAAGTCTCAGGAACAGAATGACGTAATTGCACTAGTCAAGATGTTTTTGTAAACAGATTGGATTAAGCACAGGGATGAATTATTGTTCATCCTTAACATTTTGCAAAGGTCCCTATCCTGTAAACATTTACCCATGTCTGATTAGTCTGACTAGTCTGATTTAATTTGGTGGTGCTACTTGTGACAGTAAAGTTAAGTACATGAATAAGTGTTTGCAGGATCTCGGCCAAACCTCATAAAGTCTGTTTGACAGTTTATTTTGTTAAGCGTTCATAATTAGCATTGATCATAATTAGGAATTGAAACAAACTTCTAGAAATCTAAACTTCATAGAGTTTAAAGAATGTTTCATTAATTGATAGGGATATGGAAGAACACTATATACTTTTCATATTTCTTTTCCTTGATGATGCAATTTAATTTCTGGATGACGACTCTCATGACATTTTAAGTAGAGTATTAGGACATTGTACAGTACTGCTAGTACATGACTTACCTAAACATGTACTGTGGTCCTTCCTCTATGTTCCCGTGAAAAGCTCAACACTCGAGTCAATTTTTCCTTTAAACAATTGCTCTATATAGGCACTAGGGTTTCACAATGTTGCTTAAACATTCACATTTTGGCAGTTGTCTCAGATAATCAGTCACCAATGTTATGGCAATGCTTTGTGCTCTACAACTCAAAAACTGAGACCTGGGGAAAATTACATTAAAATGTCACATTTTAAATCAAAACTTTTTTTTACAAATGTAACTGATGTCAGCTTCAGTTCAGAGCAATGTAACTATGAAAGTGAATTAATTTGCCAATAACAATGCTATCTGTAAGAAGTTTAAAATAAAAAACATACTAAGCACCCTTTTCAGAATTTGATGTATGCATGTAATTCGCCCCACAAGCTTTGGAAACATTCCTGCTGTGTGTCTCATGTTTACTAGTACAAAATACGCTAAAATGTCTGTAAGTGTCCCATATTTGATATACAAAGTCCTGTTTTTTATCACTTTAAAATTGGCAGATAAGTGACATAAAAAATAGCACAGCAAGAATGAAATCTGGCCCTGTTAATGTTAGTGGAAGCAAGGTTTCACACTGTCCTTAAATTTTTCTCAAGTTGGCATTATAAAAGTGGAAGATAGCAGGTCAAAGAGAAGGTAAATCTCAAAGGTTTAATTACTAGGTTGAAAAGTTTCCCACCACAAAGCTTTTAAACTAAATTGTGGTCTAAAGGAAAAATATATCTGCTTAGAGTTTCCATCCTTCTAATGCCGCCATAAAGGGAAGAAAAGTAAATCAAAATGGAGGAGCGTAAGATGAAGAAAGCACCATGAAACAAGTTCTCTTTTTTATATGGAAAGCTGAGAACTTGTGTTACAAGACATAAGCACATTCAAGTGCTTGGACTCAGTTTTTTATTTACTGAACATATTTTTAGACCGCTAATAAATATAGCACATACCTTATTTCTCTGATAAATAAGACAGGCTGCACAATTACAGCAAGAGAGAGATCCTGTGATCTCCAAGTTTTGTTAGATTTCAATGCGCAATCACTTCCTAAGAAATCCGTAATACAAATATTTCTTCTTCCCAAGTTCTTGCGTCACTGAAACTAAAGAATCTAACTTCAGAAGAGCTTCTGATTAAGACCCCAGTGCTCCTTTCAGACCCACTACCATGGATTTTTGTACCCACTTGGAGTTCCATTGAAATTCAGGGGCTCCATGCCAGCAGTTTATACTGAAGAATCATAACCTAAGTTGCTATTATGATGACTAAGACCAGATTTTCATGTTCAGTATTTTAAAAGTACTAATATATTGCCTGCTTCACAGAGTGGTTGAAGATTATTTAGTTGACATTTGTGAAGAATTTTGTGAATAAGTACTATGGAAGTACTAGCTGTTTAAAGCAACACTGTCAGCTTGAGAGCTAGTCATTTTCAAGAAGTAAGTTTAAAATAGTTCGGTGTATTGTAACTGCCCATGACTCCTCTGCCAATTTTTATGGCTTTATAATAACAATTTCCTGTTTAGCATAGGTTTTTCTCTCCCTCTTTGCTACATGACAGATGCTCATAAACAGGGAAAACTTATTAACTGACATCCGGATCCCACAAGCAGTTATGCCTGTGCTTGACTTTATACACACAAGTATTCCCATTGACTTCCGTGGGACGCCGCTCATAAAAGTTAAGCACATGCATGTATTCAGGATGGAGGCCTCTTTAGGAGAAACAGTTAAAATGGCTATACACCAAATGCGAGCAAACATAAAAAATAAATACACTACTGACAATTATTTTCTCCTTCTAATCCCTTTCAGTTCCCAATATTAGTTTTCACATTTTCAGATAGCAGTGTGATTTTTTTTTTAAATGACAATATCCCTTTAATATTCCAGGTGGGTGAAAGATTAGCTTTTTTTTTACCTTAAGCATTTGAGCATAAAATATCAGCACATTAAGTAAAGAAAATATTGTCAACTCCAATTTGAGCCAACATTAAGATTTTTACAAACGATTACAAATCAAAAGACCAACAGGAATCAATAATTTGTTCTAAAAATATTCAGTGTAAACAGTAGTTGCCATCCAATTTTTGCAGCCCATAGAACCTGAAAGTGACCAGATTATAAACAAGAGAAACTGATTAGTTAATTTTTATTGTCCAGGATGGACAAATGCAGAAAGTAAGTAAATGGTAAAAAGGAAATTGTATTATTAGTTTGAATAATCTATGGCTTTACTAGTAACCAAGAAATTTGTTTGTTTAAAAATATGTTTAAATGTATCCAGCCCTGTTTAAAAAAATATATATTAATAGCTGATTAATTTCTACCTGCTCCAGCAGAGGGTGTAGGAACCCATGCAAATGACAGTTTGGTGTGTGCTCCTGGCAGAATCAAAGGTACTAAGACAACAGTGTAGTGGGTGGTGGATGGAGCTGTGTATTTCACAAATAAAAATAATTGATGATCTGTTCATCAGTCTCAGGAACATACTGTTATGTTGCTATATAACGAAGGAGTTTAAACCAGGATCTTTATCCTCTTTAAATATTGTCCCATAGATAAAGAGAAGATAAATGCAGAATTATGGAACTGGAGTTATAGTATATTTAACTTCTACATCAGATAACTACAATTTTATGTTTTTAATCAACCAAAATTTACCTTTTGAGAATTTTAATCATGCCCACAGTCTGTGAATTTTAAACTCTAATTTAAAAATATTTTAATTAGTTTACTATTATTCTCACTCCACTTGCCACTCCAAAAGTTTTCAATGTATGTAAGAAGAGATCTGTTACCCAAATATTACCGTTGCAGTTTCTAAAGCTAAACTTGAGTTCATTTTTTTTCCTCTTGTGTGGGGGAAAAGTCAGAGCAAATCCAGGTGGAAAAGGAACACTAATTTCTGAGCAATTCACAAACTTCAGTGTATTTAACCTCACAACATCCCTTTGAAGTAGTGATTATTAATGGCATATTACAGGAGGGAAACTGAGGCATAGAGCAACCAAGGATGGAATCCACAAAGGTATTTAGGCACCTAAATCCTGATTTTAGTCTCTGCTGTAATCCACAAATCTCCAGCTCAGCTAATCCTGTAGGCGACTGAAGTCACTTTGCCTACCTAAGTTTTTGCCATAAAAGTTCCTTAGGTACCTATGTTTCTGTCTCTGATCACGTGCACTGCAGCTCTGTTCTAGGCAACTGGGCACCAATCTCCAGCCTAAGTCTCAGAATGATTCACGAACTAGGGGAGAGCTGGGTTTCAGCCACCTAAATCATGTGCGGGGCCTGATCCAGTAGGCGTGCTCAGAGGTAGCCTAACTCCACACAAAACAGCCAGGGGAAGGAGATGGGAGGAGGACTTCCTTTTCAACTTTTAGCAGAGTGGTTAGGCTTTTTTGCCTTCCTCTGCAGCAGGGCCACAGGTCACTTGCAAGTTTAAACTAGTGTAAATGGTGGATTCTCTGTAACGTGACATTTTTAAATGGTGATTTGAGGACCTTCAGCAACGTGGAGGTTCTGGGTCTGTTACAGGAGTGGGTGGGTGAGGTTCTGTGGCCTGCGTTGTCCAGGAGGTCAGACTAATCATGATTGTCCCTTCTGGCCTTAAAGTCAATGAGTCTCCTTAGCTGGATCAAGTCTTCCCTGTGCCTAATGAGGAGAAGGGATTTGAACAGGGATCTGTCCCCTCTCAGGAGAGTGCTGAAACCTCTAGGCTGTGGAATAGTCTGATGTGGGTCTCCCTAAATCTGTCCGATTGAAGTTGTTCCACTTAAATTAAATAATTGAATATTGATTAGGCTATTGCAAGAGTTAGAATGACTCTGTAGCCTGGTGGTTAGGACATTCACCTTCAGGGTGGCAGTTTTCTGGCAGCTGAATGCTTGTCTTCCCCCAGTTTGTGACTCAAACAGTGATAGGTGTTCCCTGCAGCCAGGACTTGGCACTGAACTCAGAGAGAGGGGCGGGGCTTAACGCGACACCATTCTCATTGCATCTGCCATTGTCTAGCTTAGGCGGCTCCCTGCCTAGTGTGCTGTCCTGTGTATCACATTCTGAGGCACTTATCTCTCTGGATCGCAGTGTTCCTGTGATTTTTTTCCTAGGACTCTAAAAGTTACATGCTCTGAAGCTCATTGTCTGAACCCCTAAGTCGTCTTTGTGGATCCAGGCCTAAATGACTTGCCCAAGGTCTCTCAGGAAGTCTGTGGCAGGGATTTGAACTTGGGTCTCCCAAGGCAAGCCCTAGGATCACTTTGCTTTCCCTTGAATGTCCTTCCACACAAAATGAGAGGAGAAAAAAATAAATCCAATGAAATAATGATTTCATCATCTTGAATTTGTTTTCGATTGTAGAATCTGTATAAAATTCTGAATCTGTAGAGACCTCAAGAGATTTGAAATTGATAAGTGGGAAAATTACTGGTTTTCAGTCAGACTGTTTGTGGACTTGCCTATATGTCTCAGCAACCAAATACTGTTGTCCAGAAACATTTTTCTATGCATGCCGATAATGTTAATCAATACTGTCATTGCTCTTTAAAAAGCCTCACTGAAATTCATGAAAGCATCTCCGTCATTTAATTAATATGTTACATATAAAAACAACAGTGTAAAGATGTAAATGTAAAGATTGCATGGCAAATTTTAATGACTTTTGTAACTAATCAAGAGCTTAACAAATTAAATTCCCCTTCCTCCAAAGGATTTGTAATGAAGGCTCAGATACTCTTAACTACATCCTTACTACCAGACTCCACTATAAGAAATCATACAGAAGTTACCATGTTATGTCAGCATGGTATCCTGCCAGCAAAAAGTAATAATCTCACAACTGCCTTTATAAAAAAAAATCATTTCTTTTTAAACAAAATTACTTTATTAGTTCAGTAATAATTTCAGGGCTTTTCAAGATAAGGAGCAGCATTTGGGAGGGGTTTCATTTCCTGTCTGCTACTTTATCAGTGAGAACTACATCTCGAATGTCTGAAGATTGTGTATTTATAACTGAACTCTAATAAAGTCCATGCAGGGAAATCTGCACACCTGACTTGGTCATTGTGATTATATATTAGATACCAAACTTGTGTTCCCTTTTTTTAATGTTACTATGCATATTTCATTAAGATTTCGCCTGCATCCTTGCTGCATCCGTTAGAAGGGATTTGAAAGATAATTTCTTATAAAGTCTGTTCACTATAGCCAAGCAGGTTAGTGGCTGTCAGTTACTGTGGAACATAAGAATGGCCATACTGGGTCAGACCAATGGTCCATCTAGCCCAGTATCCTGTCTTCCGACAGTGGCCATTGCCAGGTGCTTCAGAGGGAATGAACAGAACAGGTAATTATCAAGTGACCCTTCCCTTCCAAAGGAAGAAAGTCCTTTGACATGTTCATATTAAGCAAAATGTCTGTGTTTCTCAGTGGGACAGAAATTCTCTTTAAATGAAGTGTTAGAGTCATGAATAATTAAAGTGAGAAAGGAGGCTTGTTAATTTCAGTACACTAGGTGAAACGTAGTGTATAGCTGTCATAGCAAGGGAAGGTATTTGTTCTTTCACTATTTTCAGTGTTAAAATCTTTAAAATTGTGTTTTATTTTCCCTTACCACTAGGAAAGCCTTTTATTGAGCACGTCAGAGTATAGCAATAAATCATTCATGAGCCTTTAAAAATAAGCCAGAACAGAAATCGTGATTTCTGTTAGATTTTCTACAAAGGACTTGTCCCCCATGTCCTTTCATTCCTCTTCGTCTTTGGCTTGTCTGTACTACTGCCACATTGGTGCACACTCTGCTCCTGTCTATGGAGTTTAATAGAGCATCCTTCAATGCAAACTGAGACTTCATCTACAGCAAGTGAAGTGTCTGTTTCCGTAGAACACGGGATCCCTCCATGCAGATTTCCTGGCCCTATCAGGCAACTTTTAGAAGCTGCAGTCTTGCTTCTCCTTTACACTGAGGGCTTGTCTACATAGGGGGATGCACCAGCAGAACTATAATGTGGTTATACCAGTGTAACACCCTGTGTAGATACTCTTATTCCAATAAATTTCCCCATTTAGATAAGCCCTCATGATGCTTTATGCTGCTCTAGCAGTATAACGGGGCCTTAAAGTGTGTGAACCTAAATTTACTCCCACTTTAAGGCTCCTTTATTTTGCCAGAGTAGCATAAGATGACATTAGTGTGAATGAGAGTCAAGGCCTGAGATTCCCCGTATGGTGTGACAAGAACTAAATACTGCATTTACAATCTGTGATCCAGTTACCTTTGGTCTTGCCTTCACTATGAAAAGGCTATGTTCTTAATTCGAGTTAGCTAATTCAAGGTAAAATCCTAATGAAAACAGGACTGCTCATAATTTTTCATAAGTTAGCAGGTCGAGTTAAAGACTAGGTTTGCCCACTCGACCTTCTAACTCATGTGAAAACTATGAGCTGTCTTGTTGTCTTTAAGATTTTACCTTGAGTTATCTAACTTGAGTTAAAACATACATTTTTTTCATAGTGCAGACAAGGTTATTGAATGTAGTGAGATAGCTGGCCTTTCCAACTTATTGGATCTTGTTTTGTCTCATGATTAGTTGTTATATAAAATGTATGAAATATATATACAATAGGTTTTTCAGAAACAATGTAACAGGTCAATATGATATCCTAATTATGCTGTCTTTTTGGGGATTGACTTTGGCTTCCTTTGGCTTTTGTTTTGTGAATATCCATAATTAAAATGACTTCAGCAAGTTTACGAAATAGTCCTGGAACACATTTTTATATCTTGGAATGCATCTATGCTATTATTAGAAATGTCCTCTTTCTTTGGACCAAAATCATTTTCTGTTTTTCATAGCCCTGCATTTTATCCTCTCGCTTAATTTATAACAATCTAACATTAGAAATGCTGTCCCATAAAATGGAGGCTGTGGGAAACTATAAGAAATGAATCCCATGTTTCCTTAAATGGAAAAGAGGATCCACAGGAATTTAAAAAATAATCTAAGCGTATCCACTTAATTTGTGAGTCAACAGTTAAAATCAGCATAGCCGTACTAATCGTCTGCAGACCTCCAGACATAAAAGGTGTCCTGGAGTGACCAAGAGGTATGTTGACCGTTAACGGTGGCAAAATCCAAGACTCATTCTTCAGAGAGTTCAGCACCCTCGGAGACAGCTCTCATGCTATCATCCCAAATTTGTATTGGAACTGACCACCCTGTTTCTCCAACCAGCAATATCCACTTCAAATGGGGGATGATGTGTTCTGTCAACAAGAACCATACACTTCTCTTCCAGAGGAGACGAGAATGGGCATATACCCTCCCCACCTTCAGACCGAAGTGCAGAATTTATGCGTAACCTAATCTTCCCCCAACAGCAACAACTAAGAGGAAGCATTTAAACGAGGAGGAGGAGCTGCTTTTCACACAAGTGTGCATGCACCTACGTGCAAAATTCCAGCAACCTATTGATGAGGGGAGAGAAAGTAAGGCCTGGTCTACACTAAAAAGTTATGTAGACCCAGCTATGTCATTCGGGGTGTGAAAAATCCACACCCTGGAGTGGCACAGTTAAGCTGACTTCACCCCAAGTGTAGACAGGGCTAGGGTGATGGAAGAAATCTATCTACTACCTCTTGGGGAGGTGGATTACCTACTCTGACAGGAGAATCCCTTCCACCAGCGTAGGCAGTGTCTATACTGAAGAGGTGCCACTGAAGTGTTTCACATGTAGACAAGCACTTAGCTCTCTAGACTCGGTTGCTTTCAATCAGTTTTTGCAGGTCCTTAGATGCTAGGGTTATGGATGTCAGATAAAACCCATATTGTTATTATTTCCAGATTTGTATTACATTATTTATTTATTGGGTCCCTCACGTTGAATCTTTGCCCCATATTTTTGGCTTGTCAAGATGAGAACTGCGTCTTTCCAGGTGAGCACTCCTCTGGTTTCAAGTAAATACTTGGTCAGGGTAGCATGTTCTAATTAAGCACTGGGGCTCCAACAATAGTCTAAAACCTGACATTGAAAGGTTTGCTTTTGTGAACAGGTTAACCATCTCAGCTTTTTTTATTTACTGCCTAATTACTCCACTGTTGGTGATGAGCCAGGGGTTTTCTGCATGCCAAGTTAAAAACAGTTGGTCTTAGTGGGAGATAAAAATCAGGCCTTGTTTAATTTCTCTGGCAGGTCATTAAATCTAATTTCATATCCCTTTGAAATGAATTATAAAACAGAGAGAGTTTATTCTGTGCACCTAATGTTGAATGCCTTCTAGGAGAAACCTCCACAAGGGTGGTAGATATCTTGTGAGACAAAGGTGATTTGGGTATAAGGTGACAGTTTACTTCTAAAGTGAGAGACCATTTAGAAGAAGAGGATGAGACAGTATACAGTGCCCTGTGTACAAGTAATTACAGTACTCAAGGTTGGGGTGGCAATCACAGATCACCAGTCCTTTAAAGATGGAGACTTTACCCTTAATAAAAAATGCTTAATTGTCTGTAGCTATTAAAATATACTCAACTGTATGTGGTCTACATTTTCGTTGGGGTCACACGTATTTCTCTGAGATGTCAGTGTACGAATGCACTGGTGTTTCTGATGCACATTGAGATCCTAATTGAAGGTAATTCAATGTCCTAAAATTTTCCATGAGACATTCTTAATCTTAAATTATAAAGGTCCTGTAAAATATATAAACCCAAGTAATATTAAGGTCCCATCTGCGTTAGGAAACTAATCCAGTGCTGAAAACGGTTGTCAGCAGTCAGCCTCAGTCTTGCTTTCTGTAACAGTGCCGATTATGGTTTTGCTACATTTACACTGGTAATTTAAATGGATTTCAGCACCAATTCAAGGAAAACCATTGCTGACAACCCAATGTCAGCAGCTGGTCCATCTCCTAGAGCAGATGGGGCTAATTAAATTAGAAAAACAGAGAAATTAAAAGCTGTCAGACTGTTTTGTTCGTCAAAACCTCCACATGCATGATCACATGATTTACTGTGCTCCTTTTTGAGAACTTTTAAGATTTTAATTATTGAGCTTTTTGTACAGCATTCATAGTGCTATAAAATACATATTTAATCACTGTGAGGCATACCTGAGACAGTTCATAACACCCGTCAGTAGTGTGGTCTTTGCAGCCTTCCATACCCATGTAGGAATGATTGTAAAGAAGAAATAATTTTAAGAAGTGATTTAAAATGAGAGAGAGAGGTTGCTTGGCAGATAAGAATTAGGAGACTGTACTGGTATAGAAAAATCATGAAAGAAGGCTCAAACACAAATGTGGAAAAAAGAAACCAAGGGAGCAGTAAGAGGGACTTTCATAGAAGATTAGTGTTGGAAGGGACCCGAGGGGATCATTTAGTCCAACCCTCTACTCAAAGCAGGACCATCCCCAACTTGGGGAGATTTTTCCAGGGTAATATACTGTAGTGCCTTAATGCTATTATAAGACGTTTTTCTTGGTTTGCACAGTAGAATTCTGTGCATTTTCAATGTAGGGTTAAAATATTTGCTCTTTACAGAAAATATTACACTATAAGCTTTGTGCCTCCAAAGAATAGCTTGATTGTGAGCAAACAGAAGGAATGAGACAGATTGCTGAGTTTGTAGGGCCTTTAATAAATGGACTGTTGATAAGTAACAACAATACAAAAGAAAAGGAAGTTCTCATCTATCAGTGCTCATAGCACAACAGGAAATTGTCACCCACAAAACATTAGAGGAGGTGTTTGTACTGGAGCTGTTTTCCATAAACTTACTGACACTCTGGACAAACAAATGGTAGGTGCGCCTCTTTGTAGACTTTTATGTACAAAAACGAGAGCCATGTATTACTTGTGTGTTTTGTGTAATGTTTATAGACCAGCAAATTGATTTCTTGTCGGCAGAGTAGGAAAAAAAATTGTAACCAGTGTTTGAAATATTTTGATGGAAGAAGGTAACTTCATACATATGAAAACAGAAATATATTTTCCCCCAATTTTCCCTCCATTCTGCTCTGATGGGGCCCTTAGGAGAGCCCTCTCTTATAGCTAACTTCCCCTTGAGACACTGGGTAGTGACAGCCCATCATATCCTTCTGGAAAAGGAATCTACTGGACCGGGCTCTGTTCAGAGCCCATTAATGATGCTCCTTAAATTTGTAACTGTGAAAGTAATTAACCATTGGAACACTTTACCAAGGCTTGTGGTGGATTCTCCATCACGGACCATTTTTAAATCAGGATTGGATTTTACCTAAAAGATAAGTTCTAGGAATTTTGGCGAAGTTCTGGGGAAGTCAGATCTATCATCACAGAGATTCCTTCTGGCCTTGGAATCTCTGAATATGCCAAGCAGAAGGCAACCTTGTTTGCAAGAACTGGAGTGGTATCTTAGGCCTTGCCTACACTCACAGTTATGCTGGCAAAATTTTGTCGTTCTGGGGTGTGAAAAAACACCCCCCATGAGCCATATGCGTTTTGTTGGCGTAACCATGCGTGTGGGCAGCGCTTTGTCGAGAGGAAACATAGTGCTGCAGGTCCTCCGGCTCTGAGCTGAAAGGGCTGCTCGCAGTGGCTCTGGGGGCTCCCCGCTGTCCATGGCGGCCGGGAGCTACAGGGGCTGCTAAGGTTACTGGGAGCCTCAGCTGCCAACAGCGGCTGGGAGCTCTGGGTTCCCCCACCCGCATGTGGTGACTGGGAGCTCCAGGTAACCACCAGGGTTTCCCTGCTTCTGACTGTGGCTGGGAGCTCTGGGTCCCCCCTACCTCCCGCCCATGGGGGCAAGAAGCCCCCCGCTGACAACTCTTGCTCCACCTCCCCCTGCTGAAGCAGAAAATGTGACGGAGGTCACAGGAAGTCATGGATTCCGTGACTTCTGTGACATAATCTTACCCTTACGCATGAAACAAGGGACATGAGATATTGGCTGCATCAGCAGATTTATTTGAATGTGTGTGTGCTATATTTATTTGGCTTTTCTCAGTGCATACTGGTATCTGTTCATAAACTACCTGCTGAAAACTTTTCATTTTATTTTATTTTTATTAAGGATTGATGACAAACACTTTCTCTTTTTAAAAATCTGATGTTGAGCATGTTTCATGCAGTATTGAGAAAAAACAAGATAGCTGCCAAAATGCAAAGAATATTTTTTTTCAGTATTCTCCCTGGAAAACACTGCTAATAGATACCTAACTACACAAACCAGGCAATGTGCCATGTCCTCTTTAATGAGTCTGTTTAACAAACAATATTGTCTACGGTTCGAGGGGGGAAAAATTCAGTTAAAAAGACAACAGTAATAAGACATTTTTACAATTAAAAAGTCTGATTAGAAAACAGAGTTGTATTTGTCTTAATTGAGATTTTCAGCAGTGGATGTTTTCTTAAACTATGGAAGGTTAATGCTGCTGTTTTCTGGCATATTAAAATATTGAAAAGTTGAAAATAAAAGATAAATGGTTTAAATGATTATTGTAAATTACTTTAGTTCACTACTTGGGCATTTTGTATATTCAAATTACAGAACTACTAACAGCTCAGGATTTAATCAAAACAACCATTTCATAAGTGCAAAAAGACTATAGGATCTTTGGTGATGGTGTTGTGCAATTCTTTCATGAATGATACTGTACTGTGAGTTATACATATGTATATCTGACATGTAACCACACAAATATTGTGTAATTGTGCTTCCATGGAAGATTATTTGTACATAGTTTATGGAAGTACAAATATACAAAACTACTACAAGTCCAGTTAATGTTAACAGAAATTAGTTTTTTTTTCTTTTCCTTTTCCTTTCTTTTCTTGTAGCAAAAACCAAGTGGGGTATAGTACTCAGGAAAGTGAGGGACTGATTTTGCACTAGCTAGAATCATAAAGTAAGTCGTATCCGTCTGTATCACTGCCAAAACATTTCAGTCCTGACCAGAATTATCCCTTGCTATTTCAGTCTTGGGTTCTCACACTGCTCTGCAGGTATTTTTAAAAATATAGTTTTTTTTCCGTGGTACAACTGCACTGATCTGTTGTATGTTTGCTAATGAATTTTCAGTTTGTTTTATTACTCTTCTGAAAAAAACTGTAAAAAAATATTACAATGAAATGACTTTATTAAAAAATAAGTTATGGATTTTAGTGATAGTGCTAGAAAAAATAACATCCATTATAACCTGTGTAAACACAATAATCTAATTCTATTACTAATAATGTTCTCTTCTAATAGACATCTGTGGGTGAGAGTCTACAAAAAGAAGCATTAAAAAAGCAAGTAATGAAGCAAGTAAGTTGGGGTATGGGGGTCCTAATGCTTATAACACAATAAGAAGTTGCTGTGATTAGCAACCATGCCAGCTAACAATGTTTTGTCTTTGCCAGCAATTTATGCTGTCACCAATTCAGCGCACAATTTTTTTTGCAGTGTGGATAAGACAACTTCCTTCTTAACCATGTCTTCGTAACTAGTTTGGCCAGTCCCTGTTACTCCCAGTTCTCTGTGCATCAGTACATCCTAGAATGCATTGCTACACATGCTGCTGGTATTGCAGTATGGACAAGTCCTTCGGGCACTCTGTCTTCAGATTTCCTCAGAATTCACGGATACCGACACAGTTAGGCACTGTGATACATGCGCCAACATTATATACAGCCTTTCTACTTCGTACAATGGCTGAAATATGAACATAATTCAAACTGCGTTATTTGCAACCAGGTCAGATAAAAGAAGTGTAATAAGATTGTACTTTTACTGTGGTCAGGGCCTTAGAGAGAGTGTCGTTTACTATTCGTAGTTCTAGGTTTCCATGTAGATTCACTCTTGAAAGTTAGGATTAATTGTAATTAGACTGACCTGTTTATGGCCATGGTCAAAGATACACATAAGGCTTTTGGATAATTATATCCATTAGGCATGTACTCTCCTAACCCTTATAAGAGGCGTAAGAATCTAAGAGTGGGGATCTATAGTATCCTAATTTGATAGAATTGAAATAAGTAATTTTGCCATAATGGTATTCGTTAAGTTAGTTATGTTTGACTTTTTAAGGAAAGAACACATGCACAAAAGCTGGTTCTGTGTTATTACACAGCAGGTTGGTGAAACAAAAATAGCAGATATATTGGATTATTTCACATTTAGAACTAATGTTTAAAAATTAACTCAAACAGTGATTTTCTACATCACATCTGCAATGCAAGTCCTTTAAAAGTGGATTTAGAATTCTCTGTTTCCAATTCTCTGTGTTCCAATTTAGCAAATCTGAAGTAGGAGTCTTTTTCCTAACATGGGCTGAGTTTTAACTTCTGTATTTTTACAGGTGTAATACATGATTCCGCTTCTCCAAACAAGATTGTTTGTGGCATTCTTTGGCTATGTCCAAGAGTAGTTAAAAAACAGCCTAATGCAAACTTTGTAACTGAAATTTCCGTAGAGCTGAATATAGTTTACAATACACAATAAAACTTGAAAACGTACTTAATACATACATTGTAAAACCACGAGAAGTTGCATTTCTTTCTCTGATGTAGAATGTAGTGATGCTTTATTGAATCAATTTTTTAAACCTTATTTTGGAGGGAGAATGTAATATTTAAGGAAATTAAAGATGATAAAAAATGTGAAGAGTTCTTGTATATTGGAGTTCTTGCCAACAATTAATCTTGTATTGTATTCAGGGATAAATTATCCAGGAGGAACATGATACTTCTGTAGAGAGACCCAACTATAGGAAAACAATTATACTTAGCCCAAACATAATACAAGGCTATTTATAAGAGGTAAAGTGTTCAGGATAAAGGCTTGTAGGTGACACACAAACAACCTATATGAGCATATATGACAAAATTGATGGAAAAATTGGCTAAACTTTTTATTATTTGTATTTATTTAAAACAATCCTGTTGACTCTGAGCTAGGAATGTTATTTGATGGTAATTCTTCACTAAGCAGTATACATAATAGCTAAGTTGCTGTAATTATTATTTTTTCTCATTGTACTCTATTCCTTATCCTCGTCAATATGGTTCTTGTAATTACTCCTATTTTTAACTCTGATACCAAACCAAAAACTTCATATATGGAGTTGTGGTGAACTTATGTTCAATTTCCTAGTAGGTTTATATCATGAGCTAATCCAGTTAAAGCAAAATATATGAATAAAAAGGTTTAAAAGCTTAAAGTTGCATGTTTCATTGGTCTGTTTTTTCTCCTTTTTTTTTTAAGACCAAACTTGAGATTCAGAAGGCCTTGGCAGAAGACTCCACAGTATATGAATATGACAATATTTATGATCAAATGCAGCAGCAGAAAAAAGAAAGTAATGCCAAAATACTTTCAGGAAAAGACGACAAAAAGGTCCAGACCTGAAAATATCATCCCTATATGCTAGGAATAACCAGGGGCACTTAACTGAGTTTACTAAGCTTCCTGATATCCTAGTAATCCGTTGTGCATTCTGTAGCAGGCCCCACGTGTGTTGTGCTCAAAATCATGTTACATAAGATGGTGGTGTTGTAAGACTGGTATTCAGTCATATTGTAACATTGGTAGTTCATCAGGTATTACAGGATTGTAGTCCCATTTCATTCTGTTGTTGATTGGGAGGACAACAGGCTCCTGTACTTGCTTCCCACCCAATAGTTCTTTGGGGTAAGGACCATGTGAATTTCTGGGGAGCCTGTTAATCCGGATAAAGCTTTCAGGCACTACAACAATGTTACTACTAGAACTACTTACTCTATACTACTACTAAAAGGCACCCTAACTGAATGAGGGAAAGGCTGTCTTTGGGCAACATGATTGAATTTTGTAGCAGTGAGTGTACTCTGTCCACTTCTCGCTAGTCAGCTGATACAGGGACTGTCAAGAAGCTAAAGTAATTACATTTCATCTGTAAAATGGGAACCAGTTTCTACAGCCCAATTCCTTATTCCAGCAAATGGCTGAATTATCGTGACAAACACGTTTTCATTATTGCTCATTCCATTTGGCAATGGAGAATTACTACAAGACAGAAAACTACTGGAAGAGAGGTTGTATTGAAAGCATTTGATTTCAGTCTGAGCAGCGCTGTACTACTTGAAGCTAGGCTGAGATTTTTGTTGAATGCAGTAACCTATTTCATTAATGAGGAGAAAGTTCCCATGATCTGGAGCTGAAAAATGTTTGTATTAGTTCACTGAGATCATTGTCCCAACAGTGATGACAGTATAAACTAGCTGGATTGGCTACTGCCATTTTTGTTACACTAAAAAACTGAATTTTTAGTGCATTTAGCGACCCTAATTTGTTTTTTCTCGGCCACCTTGATTCCCTCTCATTACTGTTTTTTCCCCACCCTAGCCCAAATACATCCAAAATATCCTCAAAGCAGCTGAGGTAAGAAAGCAGGAGCAGGAAAAAAGAATGGAAAAGAAAATTCAGAAGGAGCGTGAAATGGAAGGAGGAGAGTTTGATGACAAAGAGGCCTTTGTGACATCAGCCTATAAGAAGAAGCTGCAAGAAAGGGCTGAGGAGGAGGAAAGAGAAAAAAAGGAAGCAGCGTTAGAGGGTGAGATTTATGCTGAACCAATATAACTCCCCCTCAAAAGGAAAGTGTGGGCTTTTGCTGTTAAACGTAGTCATGGATGTGATGCACAGAGTTTTCATCATGGTCTTGGAATCAGGCTTGAGGGATGGGTACTGTTATAGTAATCATAGAAATGTAGGGCTGGAAGGGACATCAAGAGGTCATTTAGTTTACTGCCCATGCTGAGACAGGATTAATCATCCATGTACTTTTTGACAGTTTTACATGCCTCTTCCCTCCTCTCCCTCCCCGCCCCAAATACCCCCTTATTCTCTCCCGTTTTTTGTCCAATGAGTTGGCCACTATATTCTGAATGTCTCTCTTACCCTTTCCAGGGCCTCTAACTATCATTTTTTGGACACATGCCATTTTAGGGACTGGGGGAAACACTTTTAAAATTCATTTTTCCCTCCTAGAAGCATTTAAAATAAATTAATGCATATAGATTTCATGTCTTTTTTCCATATTTTAATAGGGAAATATGTTTTTTATGCTGTTAGTAAAATTCTAAATAAAGCCATGAAATAATTGTACAAAGTCTTACTGACAGAGGAGTAAAGAAATGTTAATACACGTGTATATTCGTAGATTGTAAGGCCAAAAGCATAGAGAACACTGTGACCATCTAATTGCCCGCTTGTATAACACAGGCCATAAAACTTCCTGGAATTAATTCCTATTTGAACTACAGCACATCTTTTAGAAAAATATCCAATCTTGATTTTAAAATTGCCAGTGATGGCGGATCCACTACGACCCTTGGTAAAGTGTTCCAGTGGTTAATTACTCTCACTGTTAAAAATTTACAGATTGAATTTGTCTATTTCAGTTTTCAGCCATTGGATCTTGTTGTACCTTTGTCTGCTAGACTGAAGAGCCCATTATTACGTTTTTGTTCCCATGCAGGTACCTAATAAACTGAAAAACTCACTGCCCTACTTGCCCTTGAGTCTCACTATATGTCAGGTTTTCTAATCATTCTTGTGGCTCTTCTCTGAACTTTCTGCAATTTAGCAACATCCTTCTTGAATCATGGACACCAGACCTGGACACAGCATTTCAGCAGTGGTTGTATCAGTGCCAAATACAGCAGTAATGTAACCTCCCTGCTCAAGATTTCCCTGTTCGCATGCCCACGGATCACATTAGCCCTTTTGGCCACAGCATCACACTGGGAACTCATGATCGGCTGGTTATCCCTACGATTCCCAAGTCTTTTTCCAAGTCACTGCTTCCTAGGATAGAGTCCCCCATCTAGTAAGTATGGCCAACATTCTTTGTTCCTAGATGTGTACATTCATATTTGGCCATATTACACTGCATATTGTTTGTTTGCCTGAGCCCAGCTCACCAAGCAATCCAGATCTCTCTGTGTCAGTGACCACGCCTGCAACCTGCGTGTCATCTGCAAACTTTATCGGCGATGGTTTTATGTTTTCTTTCAAGTCACTGATATGAAATAGCAGAGGGCCAAGAACTGATCCCTGAGAGACCACAGTGGAAACTGTGATGATTCCTTGTTTACAATTACATTTTCAACCTGACAGTTAGCCAGTTTTTTAATCCATTTAATGTGTGACATGTCGATTTTTATATCTTTCTAGTTTTTTAATCAAAATGTCATATTGTTCCAAGTCAAATGCCTTAAAGGAGTCTATTACATCAACATTATTATTTTTATCACCCAAACTTGTAATCTCATAAAAAAAAATCAGGATTAGTTTGACATTATTTATTTTCCAGAAACCCATGTTGTTTGGCATTAATTATATTACCCTTCTTTAAAGCTTTATTAATCGAGTCCTGTATCGGCCATTCCATTAGTTTGCTTTGCCCAGAATTGATGACAGGCCTACAATTACCTGGTTATCCCCTTTACCCTGTTTAGATATTGGCACAACATTAGCTTTCCTCCAGTTTTCTGGAATGTCCCCAGTGTTCCAAGACACATTGAAAATTAACATAGAATCATAGAATATTAGAGTTGGAAGGGATCTTAGGAGGTCATCTAGTCCAACCCCCTGCTCAAAGCAGGACTAATCTTAACATTAACGGTCCAGCAAGCTCCTTGGCCAGCCCCTTTAAACTCTTGGATGTAAATTATCTAAACTTGCTGATTTTAAAATTTCTAACATTAGTTTCTGATGTTTATCACCCTCCCAAGTTACTATTGAAATGGAAAGTGTTCTATTATCCTATATTATGACTACATCACCTTATTTTCCCCAATACCAAACAGAAATATTTATTTAACAGTTCTGCCTTTTCTGCATTATTATTTACATTTCTACCATTTCCATCTAGTAATGGACCAATACTATTGTTAGAATTTTTTGTGTTCCTAATATCCTAAAAAACCTTATTGTCTCTAAATCTGCTGGCTATATATTTCTCCTTGTGTTCTTTTACTTCCATTATCAATTTTGTGAAATTCCTAGCCTCTGATTTGTATTCATTATTGTCAACTACCCCTTTCTTCCCTTTGTTATATATTGTATTTTAAGTTTTATAGCTGCCTTCACTTCCTGTCTAAGACAGGGTGGTGGTTTTACTTGTCTGCCCCTTTTCCTGACTTTTTAGTTACCTTTAAAAAACACGTCCTCTAACTCTATCCTATACTCTTTTCCTGACTCTTTTAGTTAGTATCCAAAACTGTCATCATCTCCACATCCTTCTGCTAAATATACTGTTTTTAATCAAAGGTCTAATGAAATAAAATCTGAAATCAAATAAAGTTTTAAAAAACAATCTATCCTAAACTTTTAAAAGTGTAACAAGAAAAAACAAGATATGTGGATATGAGAGCTGATCTGGATTTTAGGGAAAACTTTGGCAACTGAAAAAACTGAAATCTTCTTTTATTGAAACAATTTTGTATCCATTCTTTGTTCTCTGTCAGACTTTAGTATTAGTAAGCTGTTATCAGATAAAAGGGATCCCTAACTTCATGAGGCATTATTTATCCTTTTGTTTTGCCAGCCTTTGTAAGCACTTTTTCATGGGGCATCAGAAATAATAAATAACATTAACAAATGTGTCTGTAGGATTATATACTTAGTGATGTTTTCTAGTAGTCCCTTCAAAGCAGCAGCTAATTATTTTTGTTTTAATTATCATCATCCTAAGCAATTAATTTTCCTGTTCTTTTGTAATACTTATATTTCTTACACAAGCTGTAACCTTAGGCATTTGACAGCGTTAAATAACACAAGACGGTAAAGAACAGACCTGAGAAATTACTGAACACTAGTGGCATTCTAGTGACTAAAGCGCTAACTCAGGGACTAGCAGGAAATTAAAAAGTGTAGTTGACGTGTAAGAGGGTATAATTTAAGAAGAGATTTGAAGGAGAGTGGAGCTTGTTTTGCCCAGTGATACTTTGCACTGTCCCAGATGCCCCACCACCATATATATACTCTACACATGTACAAGCATATGGAACCCTTGTCAGATGATTAAACCGTATACCTTTGGTTTTGATAAGCTATAACCTACCAACAAGTTTGAAATAGAAAAAGAATTCAACACGGAGTGTGCAAATGTCTTTGCCCTAGCTAGAAAGTAGGCCTGAAGGTGTTAAGGTAATTAGGTGGGCCAATTAACTGCTTAGGCTGCATCTGGAAGAGACATCAGGAAGAGAGGCAGGGTTAATGGAGGTGTCAGTTGCTGCCTTTCTGTCTTCAATCAGTTAAAAAGCTATGACTTGTCTTTTTAAATTTTATTTTTATTGTGACTTACCTTTGTAAAGGAGGATTTTGTTTGATATTGATATTCTCTGGAGCCTAAACTTTCTTCACATTTTGTAACTTACTCTCCTGTAAACTGTTTTTACAGGCTTTTGCTAGGTTAAGTTTTTGCATGTTTTGCAATTCATTTAATGAAAACATTAAAAACAAACCAATGCTATTTTAAAGAAGTTAGGATAGTATATCTTTTAAACATTGTATTATGCAGTATTGTTGTTGCTGTGTCAGTCCCAGGATATTAGCGAGACAAGGTGGGCGAGGTAATATCTGTTGGTGAAAGAAGTTGGTCCAATTAAAGATATTACCTTACCTATCTTGTGTCTCAAACATTGTATTTTAATTTATTTCACCAGACCTTTTCATCTTTGGTTAAGACAAAACCAAATGTTTGAGTTGTAGGGGAGGTGTGGTAGGGATTACAGTTGTCTTACGAGTTATACTATATAATGTAAAGTTTTATATAAACACAGGAAAATTAATTCTTTGGGGCTGCTTCAATGTGATGAAAAATAAAATGGACAAAAGTAATAGTTTTGCACATAACTCTCTTGGATAACTCTGAAAGCTACCTGTAGAACCATTTTGCCCAGTACACATGCAACCATTATATTTTCTCTGTATCTCGCTAATACTTAAGTGTGTGTGTTAACACGTCTCCTTTTTCTTCTTTCTCAGTAAAACTAACTAAATAAAAAGTGTATTTCCCTCTTAAAATGACAAAAAGGTACAAAATCTATATTTATTTATTAATTTATTTTTAATGTTTCCAGTAAGGATAAATTAAATACAGTTAAAATTTTATTTTTCAAGATGGCCAACAGCACCAATAATGCGTGTGTTAAAAAATTATCCCTAAGTGCCCTGGAAGCGGCAGGTGGGATTTCCAAAACCATACAGCCAACTCAATGTACAAAGAGAGGGCAGGACTAACGGTGGGGGTCTGGAAACTGTCAAAAATACATGGTGTCGAAAGGAATAGTGTAATCGCGACTTACTGTGAAGGAAGAGCAGAAAACAAAACAGTGGACTGAATGAGAGTCCACTTTGTGGCAGTAGTTTACTCTGGCAGAGCGCTGTGGGATGCGAGGAAATGGAGTAGTACCTCGCTCATAATCTCGGTAGTGCTTGGATGATTTTTGAATCTGAAAAGGGGAATCCATTGAAAGGAAAATAGTCAGTGTGGGTCAGGAGGAGTCTGCAGCAATATTCATATCAGTCCTTATGTCAGATTTACAAGCATGTGTCCCAGAGAGGAAGATAACTGGGTTTTGCATTAAAGCAGTAGCCAGCATAATTAGAAAGGAAAATAATTAAATTTGGTAGACTTACTTTCTCCTACATTTTCAGTATCCTTAACATCTGTTTCTGGATTAGGAGTTTACTACATGTAAATAGGGTCTGGTTAATGTTCATGTTATTTTCCTTCCCTTAGCATGCCTGGATGTGACCAAACAGAAGGATCTCAGTGGATTTTACAGACATCTTTTAAACCAGACAGTAGGAGAAGAGGAGGTGCCCAAATGCAGCCTTCGTGAAGCCAGGTAGGACATAGTTCCAGAAGGATTTCATATATAAAATTTCTTCATGCTGTTTGTAATTCCAAGTGTCACTAGAATCCTAGAAGGAAGGCAGTACCAAAGCATGGTGGGAGGAGCTTGCTTTGAAGAGTTGATTACACCAACCTCTGGAAAATGAGAAATCATTGTTATTGGGTGAAATGATAGAAGAGGAGAAGGAAGCAACACAAGGATCTTGTTTAAAAGGCTTGTTTTTACTTTGACATTATACTATTTTTAATAAGTCATAGTAAGCCAAAAGTTTTGCTACCTGAAGCAGAGCAAGAAGATAGTTTTGGGCTCAGGTGGATAATGATATTTAATAGTTGTACAACTTCACTTTACAAAACCCTGGAAAATTGAAAAGCATGAATCTCTGTGTGTTGCATCATTTAACCATAAATATGAAAAAAAAAAAAAAACTTCAGTTTTCTTGATTTGTTAATACCTATGACAAAAGGGAAGCAATCAAATTTACAACAAGTCCATTGGAAATATTTTAAAATTTTACTTATACAATGTATAACAAAATAATTAAATGGTGCTGTGTTACAGGACCAATGTAAAGAAAACACAGTTGGGTGGTCTCTGATTAGAGATGCTGGCTGGGTTTTATTTTACTGTAGACTTTATAGCAACCAATGACCATTTGAGGCACTTCATCCAGGTTAAAACTAATTTGGTGGGACCTTAGACCAGTCCTTGATGATCAGGTGCGTGTTCGACATCCTAGGATTATGAATATTACCTTCAATCAGGAGGCTTCCTGGGACTGAAATTGAATGTAGTCTCAGATAAGTTCTTAACTGCAGTGAGGAAGATTATGACTTCAGAGCTGCTACTTTTCTTGAGAGACACGGATTCTGGCTTGCGTTTATAGCGAAGCTGTCCCGCCATCTCAGAAACAATGGGGAAAACATAGCAAGGGGTCAACATACTTACCAGTTGGAAGGGAGGGAGGTGCTCCCTGTAGCAGTCAGATATAAAATGGCCAAGTTATGGCTACTGTTGTTTGTGTCACTGAGATATAAAGGACCGGCTGCTAGAACTCTTCTAAAGCAGCGTCAACAAAGTTCTTCTTCTGTAATCGTAAAATAAACTGTGTCTTTCACATTTGCCTGTTTCCAAATTCATCCGTATGTTACTCTCTGATTTATCTATGCTTATGAAACAGTGGTAATAGTGATTAACCCACTTGGTATTGTATTTGCTTGAACAATTCTGTCAGTTTGAAACTGCTGTATTTAAGCAGTTCAGAAAAATGACTATTTCAGAATGGTGGCTTCTTAGTCAGTATATCTGCTTTCTGGGTGTTTTCAGACCATAATTATTGATTAAAAATAAGTTGTGCTGCTATGAGTTCTATAGAACTAATTAATCTATGGGAAAACAAGTAGGAATCTCTTCCGCTGAATCCAACAAAACTGTCTGCTGAGTTCGGTTTTAGATTTTTATGGGTTTTTTTCCATTATGCTGGCGTAAGGTACAGAAAGAAAACATCTAGATTTTCAGATGTCAGACAGAGTTTGCTGCACTGCCAAATAGAATTTTCACCTTTGACTTATAAACGTCATTTAGATCTGGAAGGTCATTGAAAAAGAATAAGCTCGGAATACTACGGTATAATTTTTAGAGTCCTTTTCTGAGAATAACTGTATTTTAAACCAGGGCTCAAACTCTCAGCCTGGCCAAATGGTCTATTGATTCCCAAGGAGAATTTAACACAGCCTGTTGCTGTATCTACATGATTAGTGAAGGCAGACGTGTGGGTTATGGCATTAAAATACACTTTATCAATCAAAAAAGACTAAAGGATTGTAATAATTTTGGGCACTGCCCAAGTTTGATATCTGTGAATTTGTCTCGCATTTCCTGTTTTACTGTATTTAACAAGTTAAGAACGAAACAAGATGCTAGTGTCAGTTTAAACCAGAAGTCTGAGATCCTTGCCAACAAGCACAGAAATTGTCAGAAATATTATGCTGAAATGTAAACTTGCAGTATCTTATGAGGACATACCTTTAGCATGAGGAGTTCTGCTTACAGGTATTAATAAAATAATGAAAGTTGTGTTTGTAACTCTCAAATACCAAACAAAAAATTGCTCCTCTTCCCCATGTGGAATTATGGTTACTAGGATACAAATCTGTGTCTTGTCCCTTAAAGGAGGACTATTAAGCTGTGAAACTGTACTCATTCTTGAAATTCAAACCCTACTTTTTCAGTGTGTTGAAAGTCAAAGCAGCTGTTTTCCATGATACACATAATACCAAAGAACCTGATGTAAACTTTCAATACAAATGCCTGAGTTGGAATATTAGAACTGGAACAGTATACCAGATTTGCCTGCTTAGAATTTTCAGCTGCATCACTTTTTAACAGTGATGTTCAAATCCCGACAAAAAGTCACAAACTCCAGAATAGTTTGAGACTGCAGGCTGTGTAATATCTTTTTTTTTCCCTCCCACAACAATGACGACAAATCTAGGATAAAGGAAGAAAAATCTACCAATAATTCTGATGAATCCAGCCAAAGAAACAAAAGTCCAGATGAGGGGCCAAGACTTAAAACCCCTGCTAAGGAAGAGGATAACCCAGATGTGGACAGTGACTTAGAACTTGATAGTGGTGGTGATGATTGTAAAAGTAGCAGAGTTAGTTCTAAAAAGAAGGAAAGTCGATACAGCTGTGAGAGAATCAAGGAGGATTCCAAACTTCAGAGGAACCGGAAACACTCCAGCTCATCAGAGTCATCCAACGAGGAGGAAAGCCAGCGCACAAAGACCCATACAGATCGTCCTAGGAGAGGAGAGCGTGGAACAGTTAGAAGGGAAAAAGATGAACAACACAAGGAGAGGGATTATGAGAGAAGAGAGAGAAACCAGGAAAAGGATCACCGGAGGGAAAAGGAAGACCAACATAGATATGGGGATCATACCAATAAAGATAACAGTAGAAAGAGGGATGAGCAAGAAAACAAACAGAGGGGGAAAGAAAGAAAAGAGAGAGAAGAATATGACAAAGAATGTAGGAAAGAGAAAGAGAGGGAGGACAAGTATTCAGAAAGGGAACGAGAAAAAGAGCAACTAAGAAATGGTAAAGACAGATACAGTGATAGAGAAAGGGAAAGAGGGGAGAAAGGCAGAGAAAAGGAGGAACATCTGAAGGAAAAGAGAGAGAGAGATGATAAAGATGACAAGAAATACCGGGACAGGAAGGAAATTAGTCCTAGAATCTCAGAAACGGATAGGGACAAGAAGGAAAGATCCTTAGAAAAAGACAGACAGCCTGACCAAGAAAGAGAGACAAAGGCAAAGGATAGAAAGAGTGGTGATGAGAAAACGTCAGGCTCTGAAAGATTGACTGAACCAAAATGTAAGGATGCAGAGGAAGGGCAAAAAGGAGCCGAGCACATGGAAGAAAAAGCTATGTGTGTGAGCAAATTTGCCAAGCGGAGCAGTGAAGAGACAGTGATGTCAGCTAGGGATCGCTACTTGGCTAGGCAAATGGCACGAGTTAGCACAAAAGCCTACATAGATAAAGAAGAGGATTAGCTTCATTTCAGTGGTCATAAACCAAGAGATGATGCACTCTTAATGGTGGAAGAATCAGTGCAGCAGGAGCTCTTTGTGTTGAAGTGAAAGTATTTCCTGAGCATTTATTTCTGTTTTTTTTTAAATACACAGTAATTGAGAATTGGAAATTCACATTTCTGTTTTGAAATGTTTTGATGGTCTTTGTACCTTGTCAAATGTACAGGCAAGGTGTTTAATTTGACTGGTTCTGTTCATCCTGGCCTTCAGCACCATATCCTCTGCTTGTTCCATCATTTATTCAAAGACACTGAGCCACCTTTATGGATCCTAAACCGATACAGGTTAGCATACCTCAACCCCAGCCTGCATTTAATCCTTAACAAGGTGTGCGTGGGAAAGAGAACTTTAAAGGGCGGATAAGCAGGCAAAATAAACAGAATGGTTTAGGTGACCTGGCATGTGTTGGTGGTGTTTTGTAAACAAGGTGAATTTCATCTTGACATACTTGGATTTGAACTTATTTAAGGTATGTGTGGGTTTTTTTTTGTTTCTAGTGCTTGATGTACAGAAATACTTAAATAAAATGTAAGATACATACTATATTAATGCTTAGATCTTTCTTTGATGCCTACAATGTGCTAAGCTTTAGTGGAAATACCTGCAGTATTACTTCCTTATGAGACAAATCAATTATATCTTTCCTGTTCATGTAGTACAGTCATACTGGCTTGTTGTGCTATAGTTAATACATTGAACTTGCCAGAATAAACCTATTTTTTCAAGGGTTTATAAAACAGCAGTAAAAGTCACTCTCAACTATAACTTGGCACACAGGAGATCTGGCAAAGATCATATTTTAAAATGATATTTCCAGCATCCTTCTGGCAATTTTTATACTTTTTTTCCTGGTAAGTTTATATCTTTTACTTAGCAGTGGCTGTACCAGCATCAAGAACTTAGGTTTCAGATGGGCAAAACAGGTGGTTTAGACATTGTAGATGTCATTTTACTGCATTCCTGTAATTTTAAAACAGATTTTTAAAAACCCTAATAAACATTGCAGCTGATCACCTGCATGGAGCCTCATTACTTTGAGTGTTTTCAGGCTAAATAACGTGGCTGAAATATTGAGATTTATGGTATGTTTACTACACACATGAAAATGGTTTTTCTATCTTAAGGATGGGATTGAGTTCCTGCAAGCCATTTAATCAGTCCGTAGATAACTCTCAAGATAACTGGGGTGAAATTATAATAAGCCAAAAAGGAAATAATGTGTCCATGACTGTCCATTGTCTGATCCTGTAACATTTTCCAGTTCTTTAAAATTACTTACTTTTTCCCCAAAAAACTCCTGATTTTGCATTCCTTGTGCATCCAAAACTCCCATTGGCTTCAGTGAGAGCTTTGGTATTCAAGGAAGGCAGAATCAAGCCCAGAGATGCTTTAAAATAGGGCATGGGGAGAAAAATACTCTCTGTACAACTCTTATATCAGTGATTATCAGTTTGGGGATCAAGGGATTTGTAATGGGATAGAAGAGTATTTAATTCTCCTTTTATTATCCTTTTGGTGGCTTCGTTTAACCTTTCTAATCGAAGTCGTGTTTGTGGTCTCCGTATTTAGGACTCTGAACAGGTCTGCCCCTTCACCTACCTCTCTCCTAATTTCTCCTTGCTTCAACCCAAACTTTTCCACTACCTGCTTCTTTTGTATTTTGCTCTCACTCTTTGTGCTGCATGCTGTGTTTTGAAGTTTTCCATTTTTATCAGCCAAACAACTCCTCTCTTTATATAGTTCCTTGATAAAACATCATACAGCTTTGGAGGCTTTCGGTAATAACCAGTCCATCGAAGTGAGATTTTTCTATACCATTTTGAGATTAGATCTCATTGGTCAGCTAGTGTATTGTATATCTGAATTATACTGTCTGTTTTAGAATGCATACTGACACTGCTCATTAATAAATGTCACAAAATCTACCATTGTTAACACTAATTTGCACCTTCGTTAGCTTTTTTCACAGTGAGGCCACGTACTGAATGAACACTCTCACCTCCCTCAGTATGGTCTCAGCGGACACACTGGTGGGACAGTGTGAGGAAGCTTCTATACCTGTTATGTGGATAAAGAGAATCTTTCCGTCTCTATAGCTGTCACTCCAGCATCACCCAACAGCACTAAATTAACATACACAGATTTAAAGCTAAAAAGAAAAAAGATCAGGTTCAGCTTTCTGAAGGATTACCAGTAGGCAAGTATTTGACTAACAATGCAGTGTCTATGACCAAATTTGGATTTGTTTGGAACAGCTCTATAGAATGAGTCCATTTATCTACAAAAGGCCATCACCAATGCATGCATAATGTGCAGATGCCCCGTGAACCAGAGTTCTAGCCTGCTGTACTACTCAGTGTTTTATATTAAAGAAATCTTATCCAAGTTTCCCTTTTGAGATGCACACATTTTTCTAGACACTCTTCCTTAACTTTTTGTGTTGAGGCCCTATTCATTTTTTAGTTGCCACTAACGAGGAAATCTGAGGATAATTTTAGAAAGAAATGGTGAAACGTTCATGATGTTCCTCCTGTGCTTGGTTATCTGTCTTAGGGATTGTCTACACTGCACGTCTCTATTGATGCAAGGTACGCAAGTTACGTAGCTGAAGTTGATGTACCTTGCATCGAGTAGCCGCGCTGTCTTCACTACACTGTGTTGATGGGAGACACTCTTCCATCCACATAGCTTATGCTTCTCCTTCCAATGGAGTACCGGAGTCGAGCGGAGAACTCTTGGCAATCGACTGAGTGAGTCTTCATCAGACTCGCTCAATCGATACAGTTGCATCAGTGACTGCAGCATCCAGGACGCAGCCTCATGAAGACACGCTCTTAGCGCTCCGGAGCACTTCTTTAGTTACGTCATTGGATTTGAGCTATGCCATTAGGGCTTTCTGAAATTGAACATGGCATTGTGCCAAATGAACCATTAATGCAAAGAGATCTGAAGTTTGAAGTGATCTGTAAACTCGATATAAAGTTTTCTTGAAAATTAGAGTGTGTTTGTAAAAATTAGGTTACATTATTCATTACCATAATCCTTCCAGCACTTTTCTGCATCTCCTGTCTCAATCTCTGTTCCTCTGCAGTACATGCACAATTCTTGTGAGTGAGGCATGTCAGAGATTTATTAATGAATGCTGAGATATGATTTGGACAGTCCAGTTGGTCAGTATAGGAGACATTAATGTTCAAATGCCCTATATAGTTGTGTTGGAAATTATATCAACAATAAAGAAAATATCCTTACATCTGTGTTCCTTATGCACTCACCTTTCAGCTTATAATAGCAACAAAGAATTTTGAACAAGGCATTTTCCAGGAATTAATACCATCAAGGCACCTCTCAACCACACCTTGGACCACATTCTCCTTAATCCCCAGGAAATGCCCTGCATTTCATCCATCAGTGCTTGATTAGAGAGTTAGGAAATGCTCTATTATAAATATCCTTACTGTTTTGTAGTGCTGGGAAAGACACTTGTATACTCCAGTCAAGGAGACCTGCAACACACAATTGGAGGTATCTTATAGAACTCTTGCAAACTCCAGAGCTTCCTCAAATAGAGAACTGATTTCCTAATACTTTGAGCTGGTCATTTCCTGTTAAGGATGAGGGCAAGGGTTGCACTGACTCGGGTGAATCAGGCTTGAGATTTGCCAAGTTTAAAAATGTCTCATCAAGGAGGCTCACAGTGCGGTTTGTGTGACTAAAACATTTTGTAGTATGTCTGAAAGAGCTGATGAGTCAGTTACATTGTAGTCCCATTTGGTTTTGGGAAGAGCTGCCAGAACCTTCAGGACTCCTTTTCAACATGTCATAAGATATGTTTCTCAGCACAGTATTGGTTTTTTTAATTTTAATCTTGATGATATATCTACTTTTACATTTTACAGGGTAAAACACAAGCTGTCTTATCAGTGTGACTGCACTGAACTAGTGAGTTTTGTGGCCAAGCACCCCTACATTCAAATAGACTGTCCCTATGCTAAGCCAAAAGACACCCTAGTATCTTATCTTCTCAACTTTCATCTTAGCTACCAAATTTCCTCTCTTATCTACCCCGCCTGACCTTTCACCCTTTGGGTTTGAAAACTTTTCTCACCATAATCAGCTTGCTTCAGACTTTTCTAAACCAATTACAATACATTTTAGTAATGTTTAACAGGATATTTTGCTTCTAGATAACCCCAGGTTTGTTTAATTAATGCAGGCAGGGGAGAAAGTATACTCAGTTTCTATACACTTACTCAGTGTCTATAGGAAATGTTAGCAGTAGCAAGGGGGGAAAAAAGCAACAGATGTGTGGACTTGTTCTTTTACACTTCTGTTTACAATGAAGTAAACATTTTCCACTAAAAGGACTGTGTTTGAGAAGGCATTGCCTGCTAAGGCTTTGGTTGTCTCAGCTGAACATAATGTTCCATCTGCTTTGTTTTCTCTTTCCCTTTGGAAATAAATAATAAAACACCTTTTCTGTAAAAGTTCAGTAGTGGAATGAGAGAGACGCTTGAGGTTCCTCTGTATCCTCAATTGAGTGTCTGAATGCAAAGGAAACAGAAATGGGATTCCTATTGATAATAGTTGATGACTTTAGGCCAAATTCCTGTTATGCTTGGGATCAAGTTCAGTGAAGTCAGTGGAGTTGCACCTGCTTACATTAGTTTTGAATCAAGACAAAAATCTTAAACTGAATTGTCTTAAGAGTGACATTTAATATTCCCAATAGATATGTCCTGAACCGAAACATAAATCAAACATGGGTGCTGAACTATAACCGTGTCAGTCCACCTACTCCCTTGCTATTTTGTTCATCTGACTTACGTATACAGAAGTGAAAGAGAAATTTTAAAAATTTAAATGCAAAACCATGTCAGTTCACATGTCTGCTGGTTTGGTACGCAAGTTTATTGCGTAACTAAGCATCTATTCCAAAGGTGGAGGAGTTTGCTTTTGTGATTCTGTTTAAACAAATATCCTGAATATTCCTTTTTCAGTGGAGTTCAGATGATGTTTTCAAGGATGGGCCAACATGTAAGCAGTTAAGGAGATACTCCACCTTACAGTGAAGCAGTCTTGCCAGCCTAATGAACTGTGTAGATACTCTGCTTTTTGATGAAACCGAATCTGATTGTTGGAAAACATGTCCTTTTGAGTCCATGCAGTTACCTCCCACAAGAGATAGGACAGACATATGCACATTTATTATGATATTAAATTTATTACAATAACAGTTGACAAGACAAGGCACATACCGATGACTTACAATCCAGCGTGAAACATTCATAACTAAACAGCTGCATAAATTAATACAGGTGCATCATATACAAGTTAGTGGGAATATACAAATAAAACTCCAGTATAATTCTCTTACTAAAGTCTGAAAGGTAAACACACTCCCAGTTCACTAAGATAAAACTGGTTTTGGACGTTCCCTTATCACTGTTCGTAACGAGGTGTGCGACTTACTAGTGACTCTAGTTACGTGGCACCATGAGCCCAGGAGCAGGAGAAGGAATCCATTTGCCTGACATGCTTCCAAATCCAATGTAGCCTGTGTGGTGGCACCCTAAGAATAAGGTTTTGGCCAACAGTGTAAAGTTCCATGTCTAATACAGGTATCTGCAGTGACTTGTTGAGCTGAGGGATAGTTGTTGATTACTATTGATTTCAGAAGGATGTGAAAAGAAAGTAAAGGATTAATGATAAAAATAAATGAGGTCAGACAGTTTACTTGTCTCTGAGCTAGTCAGAGATCATTTGCCATGACTGATTTTCCTAATCCACTGTTAAGATACCAACCTGTGCCAAGATTTAGAAAACCTCAAATCAACCTGCAAGTGCACAGAAACTAAAGCAACTTGATGGCTCAGTTTTTAAAGCATGAAATATACGGTGTGTGGTATATTTGCATAATGCTAAAAAAGAAAGGTCTGTGCATTTGAAGACACTTTTGGAAGGTTTCCTGACTCCCTGTTCCTGGAGTGAACTGGGAAGACCTCAGTATCGATTTTCCTTGTGGAGAGCCCAGAGTAATTTAAAATGATCTTTATTGTATTTACTGAACTCTGAATCCTGAGCTTCAACAGCAAATAGACTTTCCTGAAGCAAAGTTCTCCGTCGGCCCGTCACGATTATGCAATATCCCACATTTACATTCTCCTTAAAGAACTTTCCTTCCTGAAATTTCATTTCCAGTCTTCAGCCTTCCATGGGGACCCAAGACTGTAAATGAGAACGTGCTGCACTTCTGAAGTTTCATAACAGAATAGATAATAAATGCAAAGAAAAGGATTCTCATGGTTCCTTCCCCTATTAAAGTGTTGCTTATGGACAAGATTGAATGCTCTTTGGTACAGGATCTATATTTTCATCTGTGCTTGGAAAGCACTGCACACGTTGTGGGCAATACTACCACTTTCTAATAATATAATTACACATCTTGGTGGGGTTGAATGTTGGAGTTAACTTAAGCTGATTGTGCTGTACCCCAGTATTTTAATACCGAGTCATATGGATTATCGCCAACACTAAGGAACATTCAGGAATGAGAGGAAAAGTGATACCACTTCTGATTTTTCTTGTTTTACGAAGTGTAACGCATCACCCAGCTATCATGTATAAGTAGTTTCAAGGGCTTTAGAAAAGGGCCTACCTCATCTAAACTTTTCTCTTCAGAAATCTGAATTTTCTTTTGACACGCTAGATATCCCTAATGTGCCTGTTGTTCATTCCTCAGGAAGAATTAAAAGATTACAAAGTAACTAAACCCATCCCAACATTAACATACTCTTTCTTTCCATTAGTGCATACATGTACAATAGTTAGTCACTGGTTCAATGACTCGGAGTTAATTTTACCATAGCCTGGCAACCAAGTTAACCAGTTGTTTAATTGTGGAATTTTCCTTACAACAACTTGAATCTTTTGGATTAACAAAGCTTTTTAACGGGGAAGCTGATGCTTCTGTCCAAGGCCCTGATTCAGCAAAGCATCTGGCATGAGTGTAAGTATGTGAGTAGTCCCAGTGCGACTATTCACATGCTTACAGTTAAGCCCTGTTTAAGTGTTTTGTGGAGTCAGGGTCCTACTTTGTTTCATCAGATTGCCAAGGCAGTGATTTCATGTTTAGGGATCTGTAAGGTAGTTACAACAATCCTATTGACTTCCCTGAGAATTGGAGCAGGTTGCCCGTGTCTTGAGTATAATAAAAAATTAACAACTAAAAACCTCTTTAGTGACAAGGGGCATGATGCCATTCTGCCAAGCGCCTTGTGAAGTCACGTAAACCCCATGCAAAAGAACGTAAAGTGCTATCATTGCAATTTGGTAGCATTTTACATTCACTTTGCGCGAGTCGATATGATTATGCTATGGGATCAGGTCCCATTCTTTGTAAATAAATTACACTAGTTTTCCTTTTGAAAAAGCAATGAAGTAAGGAGCGGATACTGTTAGGGATTACATGAACTTTTTAAAGACTCTACTGGTTACTGGAGGAAATATTCTAGAGGGCTTCTTGAGCGGCTGCCAGTCATCTTCTAGTTCTGTCAGTAATGCTGAGCAAATGCACAATTCAGCCCATCTATCTTTTACAATATATAAATGTGTAGCATCAATTATGACCCTTTTGACTGCATACTTCTAGAAAATTACTTCCTGGAACTTTGCATGGCTACCATGCTTTTCACCTTCAAAGTATGGTTAAAAAGCCATCAATCCTCAGAAAACTCCAGTGAAACTGACAAATAAGTTTATATTAATTTTTCATCTGGGAAACAGACCAAGAAAACAAATGACTTGCCCAAGGTTACACAGTGGGTCAGTGGCAGAGCTTGTTTTTAAACTTAGGACTTCCTGGTTGTCTCCTAGTCCTCTAGCAAACACTGGTACTTCTGGGGTAGTGTGCATCAATTTTCTGTGCTGTAAACACCGGGAAAATCAGATTGTTGTGTATTGTCTAAATAATGCAAGTCAAGATATTTTTTCTTTTGCAATTAAAATTATATCCACATTGGTACTACTGAAGAGTCCCAGTTCTCTTCCACCTTCCTTCTGCAGTTGTTGTTCTGCAAAATTATTATTCTGTCAGAATTTACATCCAGTTTCTGCACGAAAGCTTGGGGAGCAAACTTTGGTTTCAGTGCAGATAATGCACTCTCTGAACCTAATCTTCCCCCATCTTCCTGACAGAAGTCAGCCAAATGTGTTTTTGCAACTCGATTTACTGTATGTTAGAAAGCAGAGACAGACAGATCCCTTTTTAAACAGTGCTGTTCTGGCTGGGAAAAGCTGTCGTTGAATGAGCCTAGCAAGGAACAGGAACACCACTGGCTTAGGCAACAATTCAGCTTAGTATATGTATCCATTTAAAAAGAAACAAACAAACACTTCACAGTTTTGGTATTGGCTGGACACAAATTAGGTAGAATAAGATGTAAGACTTACTACTTCTTCCCAAACTTGATGCTGGGAATACGAGAGTATCCTGCTTGCCCCACCCTGTCATTTCATGTGTATTTTTTTAGCAATAAATTTATGACAGAAAAGTTGAACTTTTGACAATTGTATTAAATGGTTTCTAATTTTCTGAATGGTCAGTTTTAATTTTTAATATTCAATTTTAGATGTTTTTATACATTTAAAAAAATAGCCCATGATCTATTTTAAACAACTTTTCTTCAAATCCTGCAGATATGCTGTGGGTGCCCCCCCCCCTCAAAATTAAGTCCATTTTAGAAGCTGTTTCTAAGTATACCTAACCGGAGGGATAAATTACAAAGTTACTCCTTGCAAGTCATTATCCAGTCACACATGGATTCATTTTATCTTTCCTTTTTTCCTTTTAGAAATGACTTGTTTGGTCCTAGTAAACCTTTGTCAGCAGTTGAGACAAAATTAATCTGTCATCTCTCTAAATTATTTCTGTGTAATGAGTTGGGCTAGGGACCTACAAGTCTTAAGTCTACAGCTCAAGTGTAAGAGTCAATCTTTGAAATGCATCTTGCATCTGATGAAGTGGGTTGCAGCCCACGAAAGCTTATGCCTGCAGAAATATGTTAGCCTTTAAGGTGCTATAGGACTCTCGTTGTTTTTGCTGTATACAGACTAACACGGCTACCCCTCTGAATCTTTGAAATGGGTGTCTATATGCATGAGCAGAAAAGTCTTGTGAGAGAAGATGAAAATGTGTAGTATTCAAAAGGCAAACATAATGGTTGCACTCTGTGCAAATAATAGGTTATTTATAGCATTGTATCAGCGTATGATTTTTCTTTCAGAAGAAATTTCTTAATGCCTACCTACATTAATTCATGTATGGCAACCTCTTCATTTTTAACATAAGCAAATCATGATGTAGAAGGAGATTTTATGTTCTGTTTTAATGATCAAATTTGGTAAGGCTTCAAGTGACAGGATAACAATATAAGCAAGTCTCCTTTACTTACATGTTAACTGTGGAGGTTTAACTAAGCAATTTTCATGTAACTGCATAGTCATTGCACGGTCCTGCAATTGATTTGGCAAATGCAATTAGGTTCAGAAGTCAAGTCATCACTGTTTAACCTGTCCTCTGGCTTGACAGGCATAATTATTAATTTAAATGTACATAGAATTTAGTTTGCAATTAAATGCCTCAAAACAAGTATATATCAACAGTTACAATTAGAATTCATCACTGTTGTACTCTTCACTGGCCCTCATTGTTTTTTCGTTATCTTTATCTTAAGGCTAAAGGCTGGATGAGTTGATTTAGTACATTTTCTTGACATTTTGTAAGAATGATTAGACTTGATGGTTTTGCCAACCAGTCCAAAGTGTTGCCCCAGGCTTTAGTTTTGCAACGGAAACAATGAGAAAAACCACAGGCTCTAGCAGATTGCATCTGTGGAGTTTGATTCCCATAAATGAGCTTTAAGAGAAGTCTCTGTAGCTCTGGTGGTCCAGCCTCTGACATTTGACCTCCAAACAATTCACCACTGGGCTTCAGTTTCTACAGGAATAAATAAGCTACGTCGGTCTGTAAAATGTCATCATGAGTATGCAGCTAAAAGAGACAGGATGATGATACCAGAGAGTAGCAATTGCTAACAACTTACATGTTGGCCAGCTGACTATGACGACCGACTATGGTGACCAAGAGATGGGTGGGCCGAGTGTTTTGTGTAAGTGGTACCAGAAGAGAATAGGAAGAGGCTGGGCATTTTGTGAAATCCAGAATTTCAAAAATCATTCCTTGTGGAGCACTTGTTATGCAAGAAACAACCAATGAAACCTAGTATGTCCCATAACATACAGAAAAGTAAGTGGTGTAAGAAGCAAGGAGGATAATGTGAGCAGATGTGTGTGCGGCTCTACATACAGTCTTCATACATGATGCTTTTTAGGATTGTTTCTTCCATCTTTCTTTGCCTACTCCACAGCAAAGCAAGGATCTGAGGGTCCTATTATTTTTAAGCTATAAAACTGTATTACTGGGATGATATATGGCTATCTGAACTATTTTCCTGTATTTTTCAATTCAGTTTAAACAATGAGGCTTTTAGAAGCAAATACAACATGGTCCAGTACAAATGATCACATTGAGAAAAATACAGGAGTACTGCCACAGACTTGAGATTCTAAATCTAACCCTAACTGATGACACTCATTCTAGAGTGGTTTATGCAATGGTGCACCCATTCAAACAGCCCCAGTGCCCATGCATGGAGTAACTGCATTCTCTCACCTCCATACCTCCTCATGTTTTCAAAATGAATCAGTTCAGCAGTGAACTTGTCTCGTTTGAAGTGCGTAGCAGATTTTGTTGAAATGCTTGGATCTGTATGCTGGAGGCACCAGGTTTCTAGGTACACATTGCCGTTGTTTGGGCCTTCATGGAAAATACCCTCCCATTCCTTGGCTCAGCTGGAAACTCAGTTCTTTGGAAAGGGGAGTACGGAGGGTTGGGGAAGATGGGGAAAGTTAACTTTTACACCTCTTCCTCTCCCCCAAAAATGTTAACTTAAACTGCATTCATGCGGATGTCCCCAAAGGGAATTTCTGTGGCTGTCTCCGGGGTAATGCTTTTTAGAATACGCTGTTGAGAAGAAAAAACAGATTAAACAAAAATTGAACAAAGTTAGATTTCAGTTAGAATTTTGCAGTTACTTGAAAAGGGACACTGTAAAGGATTTAGCCTAAAGAAAAATCTGCCGCACCTTTAAAAGATACACATATTCGCCTGCCTCACATAGGTGTTGTGGAATTTAGTTTGTTTGTACAACACTTTAAAGATGTAAAGTGCTATAGAAATAGAAAGTATTATTTTTTTTAGTTGACAGATTGTAGCCTCCAGGCAAATTTACAGAGCTTTTGCATTAATGCCCTAGTGATCATTTACTTAAATACCATCAACTTTATTGAGCAATTCCTCTGAATGGATATTTACATATAAATAATGAAAGTTCCCAAAATTCCATCCCAGCTTGCTGTGGATCCTGTGTAAAATGTGGGATGGATGGTTTTGTTTGGTTTTTATGGCGGAAGAAGCAGAGGGGGGGGTGTCTATATGGATTTAGGGATGGGTATTGCTTCCTCTGCTAGAGGTATGGCTAGAGTTGGCTGAACCTCTTTGGAATATATTGCTAGGCTCCTATCTTCTATCCAAAATAAGAATTTCCCGCTTCTGTAGTGGCCAGCAGTGATGCATACTTCCTGCTACTGCTAAAGAGGGCTTGGCTACATTTAAAACGCTACAGCTGCAGCGCTGCAGTGAAGACGCTACCTATGCCGACAGGAGGACTTCTCCAGAGTGGCAGTAGAGAGATTGATGACAGAATTTGCCTGTCTACAGTGTGGGTTAGATCCGTTCAATTGTGTCACTCGGGGTGATTTTTCACACTCCTGAGCAACATAGTTATACCGACCTAATTTCCAAATGTAGACCAGGCCTGAGAGAACTCTTTGTGGTCTGACAGTCAGAGCAAAGCAGTTCATATCTTCTACCTCCCGCTGCCCTTTCCAAAACAGATTCAGAAGTAATCCATGCAACGATAAAGCTTGTGATTAAAACAGGGTAATGTGGCCCAACACATCACACTTTACTACTACTTTTATCTTGCACATTTATAGTGCCTTTCAGCCAAGATCTTAATGCATTTTACTTATGTATATTATTCCAATCAAACCCTAATTCTCAGCTCTTAACCATCTTAAATATTCACTGACCAAGAAAACTTTAACACAGAGAGAAGGTTACAGTGGTATCTTGTGTCCTTC
The DNA here is from genome assembly GCA_007922155.1 of Mesoclemmys tuberculata. Taxonomy (NCBI): domain Eukaryota; kingdom Metazoa; phylum Chordata; order Testudines; family Chelidae; genus Mesoclemmys; species Mesoclemmys tuberculata. The sequence goes on along the minus strand of ML675623.1, from coordinate 19,006,409 downwards.
CAGAACATTGAGTTCTGCAAAACTCAGACTTCTGAAAATCAGAAAATACAGAATTAAGGCTCATGCCCAAATAACTAGTCTGCCTCCCCTGGAGCTGGCAGTAGCCCCTGGGAACTGTCCGCATGCTGTCCAGCTGCATTCAACGTGTTAGGTATTGCTGTATTGAAAGGGGAGCGGTTAACTGGCCAGTTTAACAGAGCTGTGATTGTGACATGAGACAGTCCAGGGGTCTGTGTATAACCTCTCTCCCTAACCCTCGTGTGTGTAATTGAAGAAAAGAGGTCCATGTGGACCTTGAGAGATGCAGTATGCCTTATTTCAGCTCTGGGTTATGTAGCAGTAGGGAACAGGGATCTTCTTGCCTCGGGGATTCTCAGCATCCAGGTGGGAGATGAGTGTGGGCTGTGGTTTTAATGAAGGGTAAGCGAAAGCACAGCATGAGATGGCATCATGTCCACAAGGTGAAGAGGTGGTAAAATTTATCAGATGTGCTGTTCTTTCCATGCAGTCAATTTAATGCACAAGTGTTAGGTGTGTGTAGGTAGTTTCTGCGTAGTACTGTGCAAAGACGGAGTGCGAGCATGTGTTATGAGTGTATTGGGGCATTGCTCCAAGGAGAGAGAGTTCAGGTTACATGGATCTGTGCCTTAACTCTTCATTTCCTGGTTTTCAGACGTTTGAGTTTTGCTGAACTCAACATTCAAGGAGGACACAAGAGACCAGTGGGCAACTTTAACTCTCCATTAGCGAAGTTTTTTGTCAGTGAATTTCCTAGATTTTTTAACAGAGAGGAATGTGGTTGGTAGGAGTCAGAGGTCATTTAGGCAGTTTTAGTTGTCATGCAGCTGAGATGCAGTTGTGGCCATGTGATGAGAATATCTTGCTCTTACCTAGCGCTTTACATCCATAGATCTCATAGCACTTTACCCAGGAGGGAAACATCATTATCCCCCTTGTACAGAGGAATTAAGTGACATGGCCATGGTCACCCAACAAGCATGAGGCAGAGGTGGCAACAGAGCCCAGGTTCTCTGAGTCCCAGTCCGTTGCTTTCTCTGTGTGATTCCTAAGTGCGTGCCTCCTCCACCTCCCCCCTTGTTAGTGAAGTAGGGTTAATGGCTGTGCTTTTCAATGTTTGGAGTTACTAGCAGGGTCCGGGAGAGAAATCTCAGACGTGGCCCCAAAACCAAGTTTGATTACACGAGGATAACAGGAACTTTCAGTATGAGAGAAGATTGGCGTGTTTCTCTCTCACTCCGCTCTCCTCTGCCATCATCCCCCAAAACATGTAGCCCGCCCCCTGCCCCACCACCATTTCCACCTCACCCTCCCCTTCCTGTCACATTTAAGCCACTAATACTTGAGACAGCGGGTGTGCACAAAAAATGGGTAGAAATCCGTGAGCTTTTAAGCAAAGCTGTTTGTTTCAGGGAGCTATAGCTTGGGAACCCTTTTCTCAAATATGGAACACACATCCTACCCCCCCAAGGAGCACCGTAAAATTTAAATTGAGGAAGCATGATGATTTTAGAGCACTTAGAAGACTCAGCTGTTAAACAGAAACATCTTCACAATAGCAGGACTGGCCAGGGCTCCACTATACTGCGGTATGAAATGAATCAGTAACTGCTTTGCTGTACCCAGATTCCCAGCACAGGCTAAACCTGAAAGCAGGCTCTGAGAACTCTGAAGTGGCCCTTTCATCTCAGTGGGATGTTCTCAGCTGGATGAGAGGAGCGGGGGAGGCAAGGAGAGGGACCCAGACTCTTCCTGAGTGACAGGGCCTCCCAGCTTCTACATGGGGGCAAGAATAGGGTTTCAGATCCCTTTAGAGGAACGGTCCTCCAGATCCCAGCACATAGGGTGGGCGGCTCAGACATCTCAGAGGGACAGGGCTCCCACAGATCC
>ML675623.1:18927207-19004491 GCA_007922155.1 Mesoclemmys tuberculata | reverse complement strand
AGGGGCAGATTATAGCAGGATGCCTAGGTTTCATTTTCCATTTTTTTTACTGAGGATTGAGTTTGAATTTATAGTGTATGGGTGTTGCTCAAGTTCAGTGGCCCTAACATGTCTCATTCAGTGCCACAGGGCTTGAGAGTCATGTATGGCTAGTAACACTTTTGGCTAGCCTGTCCACATGTGCACAATGTAATCCATTTGGCTTGCAAGCGTTAGCATGTGCCTGTCTAAAGAGCCAAATTCATTTGCAAATACCATCTGACATTTTGCTCCTCCAAAATATTAGTGGGCCCCATGCACTAGCTGGGGTGAATATTGAGTGACTGAGACCTTAGCTCTAAGCAAAAAAAAGTGATAGAATCTGTCAACCTTAAGAAAAGTTGGTTTCCGGGGGAGAGCTGTATCACAGGAATTGCTTGCTCAAAAGACCCCCAATTTCAAAATCACAAAGCCTACCCTAAATCCCCATGAGGGACAGCAAATCTGTGCAACCATGTGGTTTCAGAGCACTCAGAAGAGTTGTTCTTTAAACAGAAAGGAATTCTCCATCTCAATTATTGCAGAGCTGGCACACTCCGCTATAATAACCCAGCATGCCTTTGTATAAATGGCATGATTTAACTTTTAAAGAGAGGCGTTTCTTGCAATGCTGATCCATGCATCCAGCACCTGGTGAATATGGGAGCATCAGACTCCTCTTTTTGTCTCAAGTGGATATGCAGTATTTTCCCACCTCTCTCATACTGCTGGGTAGTAGGGTGGGAACTACATCCCACCAAAAATGAAGTTGAACAAATAAAACACATCAGATACCTCTTTAAATGTTCCTGGGGTGATTATCAACAGATAAACCATGTAGATTGGAATGCAAATGACAGAGGAGGTTCCTATGCAGTAACCCACTATAGTGGTCCAGTAGGGGTAGTTATAATCAAAAAGTCGTAGATCAGGAGGGCTGGACATAAAACTGCAAATGACGAACTGAAATAAAAATCCAACAAAATATTATGAATACACAATAGTTTTACATAGCACGTAATTAGCCTTTGGAACCAACTGCTGCAATATATCACTGCAACAAAGAGCTTAGCAGGATTCAAAAAAGAATAAAGTGCTTATATGATAATGAGAAAATCCACACTTACCTTAACAGGATGTAAACCCTCATGCTTAGATCATACACCAACTCTAACTGACAAGAAATTAGGAAGAAAATTCCCCTTATGGACAGTTTATTCCATAATGGCCTCTTCTGGGTTTTCTTGAATCCAAATATAGAGACAGGATATTGGCCTAAATTCATAGATTTTAAAGCTGGGGAGAGGCCATTAGATCACCGTGTCTGACCTCTGGTAGATTGCAGGCCATAGAAATTCACATAGGTACCCCTGTGTTGAGCCCAGTAATTTGTCTGACTAAAGCATATCTTCTAGAAGATGTCAAGAGAGTACAACATTTCCTTTGGTAGTTTGTTCCATCGGTTAATTACCCTCACTGTTAAAAATGTGCGCTTTATTGCTAGTCTGAATTTGTCTGGCTTTAACTTACAGCTATGGTTCTTGTTGTTGTAGCTCTTTTCTGCACCCTTTCCACTTTGTCAACATCATTTTTAGAATGTGGACACCAGACCTGGATGCAATATTCTACTATCAGCTTCCACAATGCTGTATACAGAGGTAAAAATCACCTCCATGCTTTTCTGTTTGTACATCCAAGAATTGTATTAGCCCTTGGATGTATAAATGGACCAGAGGTCTGATCTGATATTTCAAATTTGAATATCAATTCTAAAATTCTACTGAATTTTAAGAAAGAGCAGACCAAAAATTCCATTTGAATCCAATGTGATCAAGAATCCCTCAGGTATGGTAATTAACAGGGGAGAGATTTTTTTTTGGAAGACACAATTTATCCTTCCAGAGGATTCACCTATCTTTGATTCCTCTCTCCCTTTTATTGTCCTGGGTTGGAATGCCATGCATTGCTTAGCCCCCATATGCTTCTTAATAGTTTATAATTCATTCTGATCTAGTGTGATTTTTTTTTCCTCTTCCACATTTTCATTAGAAAATACTTTTACCGTCTGCATATAGCACACATCTATATTCCTTGTTTTTCGTGTTCCTTTCTCAGGTTATTGCTTCAGGTTCTTTAGGGGGTTAAACAAAGATGTCACCTGTAACTCTGAAGGGGTTTGTGTACCATTTTTATCTTTATGCACTTTTCTTCAGAGTCCAGCTTTTAGAATGTTTTCTCCAGGCAGATGATGAAAAGTTATACATAAGAGTGTGTTTTTTTGTGTGACTCCATGCTTGTCAAGCTTAAATAGCATTATACTAGTTGTATAAATGTTTCAAGGATTCTTTGCGGGCACATGGAACCTCTAGTTTTTCTTCAGGTACTTCTAAAATTCTTCCTTAACACCAATAAAGAAATTTCCACTGTCTACAGCAGCAACCCGTTGCATTTGTCAGTCTTGTCCAGAATCTGATTCATTGTCAGCTGCATGCAGATACTGTGTGGATGAGTTTACACTTCTGAATCTCACCAGCTTTGGTGTTGATTATAGGCCAGAAATCATTGTGGTTTGATCCCCAGTACCTCAGACTGGCTTGTAGACTATAATAGTTCTTGGATTTATACATTTCTCTTCTTACTCATTAATACTAAGATTGTAGAGTTCCAGTTTTATATTGGATCTGCCCCTATGACGTGCTCAGTGCTTTCAGTTCCCATTGAAGTCAAACCTAAGCTGCTTAAGTATTAAACTGGTACACTGCAAAATTAGTGTTAGTGATTATTCTGCGAAGGATCCTAGCTTCCTTTTCACAGGATTTCATCAGAGGATTCCTGGCACTAGATGATTAGCAAAATTTCCATAGAGAGCTACCAAACCTACTTCTGGGATTTTCTTATTTTAGTTTCCATAGAGACTGTAAATATCAGTTTTGCCTAGTAACCACATCACTGAACCCTATTGTTCTTCATGTCGTTTAGTTTTATTCTTTCAAGATCATGAAGAGGACAGTATTGTGTAAATTATTTTTGTGGTTAAACATCTATTTATAGCTTTTTTTCCTCCTTTGTCTACAAGTAATAAAATGGAAAACTGTTAAACACAATCATCTCAGCAGTGTTGTTTTGAGTTCACTATGTAAGCCTTAAATCTAGACACTTTGCTTCCATACCCCCCCACCTTGACTTACTCTCCTGGCATCCAAGGCAAGCAACAATAAAAGACAACGTGAACTAATTTTGGAACGAAGGTTTTGTTTAAAAACGTTAGTAATCATTTTGCCGAGTCAGCTGTGGGGACCCTGCTCCAATTTCTGATTATGGGTTTATGAAGGATGCTATCTGGTGGTGTAGATTATGGCAATGTGTATTCTGAAGTTGCCAGGCAGTGGCTGTTCAAACAACAGATTTACAAGCTGTCTTAATTTCTCTTTCTTCCGTACATTTTATTGTCATCACCTTTTATTATTTTACTTCACTGAAATAAATGTAAAGCCACAAAGATCAGGTTAGTCCTGACCTGTGTTGCAGGTTATTAAAGTTTTCCAGTATCATCATCATTTATTTAAGTAACAAAAAGAGCCTCATTGTTGAACTAGTTCTACCTGCTTTTATAAGATTTGCCTCTGATTGAATATTGTTGGCTTCCAAAAGCTGGCATTAGAGAGTATAACACAAATATTATGTAAATAAAAATCCCATATCTGGAACGCTAAGGTATTACACTAGTAACCTGTGGTTGTCATGGGCGGGGACATGAACTCACCAAAAGGAGGATGGGGCTGATGGCTATCCAGCAGACTCGCCAGTACCAGCCTGGAGTGAAGCCCAGCATTTCCTTCATGTCACTGCAAAACTTGTTGATGCCTGTGAAAGTAAATGGAGGTGACAGGGAGAAAAAATTAATTCAAACCTAGATGTAACCAGGAAATGGATTTAACATCCAGCATGAAACAGTGTGGTCATGTGCCCCGCAATCCTTTCATTACACAAAAACCTCCATTAGCCACAATTATTCAGTGTCTCCCCTCAGATTTGGATAATCAAGATTGTACTGGGTTTACACAACAAAGGAATTGGTAACATTGTTTTCAGATTCAGTTATACGTAAATTGCTTTTTCTACGAGACATGAGTGCCCCGTCCACAGAGCTGACAGAAGCACTATTTGCCAAGTGCCAGGGAGTCTGGTTGGCCTGGATGTAATTGCAGGAGCAATCTTACCATAGAACCAGGCCACTGCAATGGATTCCAGAAACACCACGGTTAGGACAGCTGGGCCCGTAGCGTATTCTTCAAACAGCTTCACCATATATGCACCACCCTAGACAAGAGATCGTGGCACTGATTAGCCAAAATCCCCAGAATGGAAATTCTTTGCTACTAATCATCTACTGTCCTCATTTGGAAAGAGAGCATTTTCCGACACAAAGTTCACTCTATCTCATCACTTCCTGGATGCTCTGGCCTTGTGTAATCCTTGACACTACTAATGACTTGACCGCTAGCCTTACTTTAACTTCCTATGATCATCCTTTGCCAATAGAACTGTCATTCAGAAAAGCTTAAAGGGAAGCAGCAGGCATTTCTAGTTGGATTTTAATGAGCTAATCAGATGCGATCTGTGCCTTTCCATGCCCGCCTTGTGATGGCAACTTCCTTCTTGTCCCCAAGCATTAGTTACTGAGCAGGAAACAAAGGCAGCATTAATTTCTATTCTTTCCACTTGGATCTCGACTCAGCTACAAAGAAGGATAATTGTGTCTTATTCAGGAACCTGGCTCTTTGTAAATGCTTTAAAACAGGAGGGAATTTCTCATAAAATGAACAGTGGAATGTAAAAGCCAGTGAATTTTTCCCCCCACATCTTTTGCAAAAGCTGACCTCTTAGTGCCAGTTTTTGCAGCAGCTACAGCAGTGAAACCCTATGACTGGGCAGAGATTGCACAGGTGTAATTTAGGACAATATTTGGCCTGAGAGAGAAGGAATATGTAAGTGCTGAAAGATGAGAGTCATTATCCAGTGCCAGAAGCTTCCAGTTCATTAAATTCTATTTATGGAAGTTCCTAGAACAGGATTTTTTATCTATTCTTTTGTTGACTGGAAATTTATTTCTAACCATTTGAATATTAAACTGATCATTTTTAAGTTTGTAATAGTGGGGTTTTGGAGAGAGACGGGCAAATACTGACATGGACAAAGGTTTGAAGGGTTAAACAGCTGGAATGAATCTGCTTAGTGTGTAGTACCAGTTTGCGCAGCAGTTGTGTGGTTCATTATGCACTGCACGCTGGAACTTCGCGAGGTTACAGCACTGTCAGATTTCCCCAGGAGTGCGACAGCTCACATTTATTGCACTGAAAGTCTCTGACCCCATAAAGAAAACAACCCCTCAAAACTGGACTGGTAGTGTTTCACACTTTTGATGGAACCCCTTAAGAGTCTCTTGGGGAAACACTTCCCTCCTGCAGATGTCAGCGAGAGCTTACTGCCACTAAGCAAGATTCACAATGATGGGTGAGGTACTTACGAATGTCAGGGTTGTTAATGACCCCAGAAAGCAAGCAATGATTACACCAAGGACAAACCATTCCCTGCGCTTGCCCCAGACATGTGGGAATTCGTCCAGCACTGCAGTGATTACCCCCTCTAGCCCTGCAAACTGAAAAGCACAGCAAAGTGTCACAGAAAGAAAGAAAACATTACCCCATACTCTCCACACACACATCCCAACTGGTGTACCCTGAAAGCTTACATCAGCATCGCTACCTCTCAGGCTTGTGAAAAATTCACACCCCTTGAAAGACAGCTATGCCAACCTAACCCCCAGTGTAGACAATGCTAGGAGGTGGATTAACTGCAGAGATGTGGGAACCTGTCAGGTCATGGTAGTGAGCGTCTGACAGGGAAGCGCTACAACTGTGCTTCTGTAGCATTTTAAGTGTGGACATACCTTAAGATATAATTAGGAGAATGAACCTGGGGCACTTAATTGTATCCGAGTGTGATAGGATTGACATGAGTGCTCTTGAGAAATCCCATCATGTCTTCAGGGATGTGATCTCTTTAGGACAAGGATTTTGTCTCATATGTCACCCCATGCCACATGATAGGAATTATCATGTTACAAATAATAAATAATAAGTAAATGACTCATTATAGTGAAGGCTATGAAGTCAGTGGAGTTTTGCCTTCTCAGACCAAGAATGAATTTGGTCCTTAATCTGCAACAATTATGTGGGTCACGTGGTAAAATCTTCATAGCACTTTTCTCCACTTTGAGAATTCCACATTCTGTTCCCACCTTCTAAATCCTGTTACCTGTGAAAAATCCCCGAAACATGTCACTGACTTGCCTAGTGACAGGTAATTAAATGCTTCTAATACGCAAGAGGAGAGAGAGCATCATCTGCTGGTTCAAAGTGGGATCCTAGAAGTTGAATATTCTGGATTCTGTTCCCAGCTTTGCTGTTGTCTCACTCTGTGACTTTGGGCAAGTCATTTAACCTTTTTATGCCTCAGTTTCCCCAACTTTGAAACTGGGATGATAATTATTATTCTGTGACAAGGGGCTTGTGAGGGTTAACGAATGTTTGTGACACACTCCACTCTTATTTAGCACCCTTTATCCAAGGACCTCAAAGTATTAATATAGTTGCTGTATTATTAAATGAAGAGGTTATGTTTTAATTCTGAAGGTATGTTTTGGCACATGCTGGAATAATTCCAAATGTTTAACCCCATCCATCCAACTAGTCATCCATCCTTTCAGCGCCCCTCTCACTCATGCTATCCACTCACCGTGCTGTCTAATCCCAGAGTGATTAACATCAGGAAAAATATGATGGCAAAAAAAGTCGAAGCAGGCATGTTTGCAATGGCCTCTGCGTAGGTAATGAAGAGGAGGCTGGGCCCTGATAACAAGAGGGAGAACATGCGATTATTATAGGTCAACCGTACTGCTCTGAAAAAAGGGATCATTTCACTCACACATGGGGTCCTGTCTTATCTTAGAATGAGGTAAGGTGTGTCTCTCCTTTATGCCCAGCAAATGGAAATGCCTTTGTCCACAGGGGAGTGTTACAGTGTGTAGCCACAGGAAGGTTCACCAGGTGCTCATGTAACATGATTTCTGCATCCTTTTCTCTTCATGGAAGCATTTTGGAGCTGTGTAGCACACCATATGCAGCTGACTGTTTTATGGTAGGGACTTTGGCGTAAAGCAGTATGATTAATCATATTATATACAAAACATTATGCACAGTTTTGGGTGTTTGTCCAGGCCAGGGTCTCTCCCCTGATTGTGCAATTTGAAACGGATCAGATGGTCACGTTTGGGTGATAAGAATGCCTTCCCATCTGGAATGTAACCAAACAAGTTTTATTGAAACTTCAGAGGAAATTTAAGACAGTAATAGAATAGATTACCCTACCAGTATCTTTGGCAACCTCTGACACATCTTCATTCCTCATTTCAGCCATATATCCAAGCACAGTGAAAATGACAAATCCAGACAAAAAACTAGTCATGCAGTTCACAGTACTGGTAACCAGTGCATCCCTGGAACAGAAAACCCAATGTATCTCAGGGAACGAACATCTACCAGAAAGAAGGGCTTATTGCCAGAGGGGACAGTATTGAGTTTGAACTACCCAAACTACCGGGGAGCACATGTTTCAGTACTGGCTAGGTGAACTCAGCCCTTCAGCTTTCCATGGTGTATAAATACTGATCTATATCGTTTACTGTGTGAGGGTCTGTTGGGAAAGACCTTCAAATATTAAGGTTCTCTCTTTGCATGGATGTTAAAAATCCCATAGCATTTTTCAGAAGAGCAGTAAGGCTTTGTCTTGGTGTTCCTAGCTACATTTTCTCCTGCCCTGCTGGTTTTCCACCAGTCTGCCATGTTTTACCCCAAAGGCAAATGTATTTCACTGATGAAATGATCACAGAACTGATATGCACTAGTAGCTTTTAAAACACTTTGAGATTATCACCAGCCATGCTCCCAGATCGATTGATAGTGTCCTACCGGTGTGCTGCAGCCTGAATCTCTAAAAGTTGTACCCCAGCACTATAGATGTCCTGTTTGATCTTGGAATGAGACAAGGTTTGTCTCTACTTTATGCCCGGCACATTGGGACGCTTAGTTTGTTGATATATGGGCTCCCTTTTGGAAAGACTTTTGAATTGTTGTGTCTTAAGTAAGAACTTCAGACATTTCATTCAACGTCTGTTTGGCTGTCTCTCTGCACAGCAGACACATCACACTAAACTGATCAATCCTAGATTCAGAATGATATAGTAGTAGCTTTAGAGAGAATCATGATTTGCGGGTTTCATTTCACAAGACATAATAATCATTAAGAAAATAAGGAAACCACCACACAGAGCCCTTTCCCAAGATCGTATCTGATCTGTTTGCAGAAACTAAATAGTGTTACAGTCTGATAGTTGTTCAGTGGGGGATTCAGTCCAGATCCAGTTGGACAGTGTCCCCATCACGACCTGAACGCTACAGTCGATATTAATTGGCACCCTTATTAGCAGTCTCAGCGGAGATCAAGAATTACTTGGGTTCTCCTTTCTAAAAAAATACCCAGAATATTTGCACTCTTATCCCATGCTTTTATTTAATATTTCTTACAATGAGGTGGGACTCACTGGTAGCAGTTGTTGTGGAATTTGTTGTAGCTGGCAAAAGCTAGTAGGACCCCAAAACCTGGTCCAAGAGAAAAGAAAATCTGAGCTGCAGCATCCACCCAGACCTGAAAAACATAAGAAGCAGAAGATGAAGAAAAGATGTTAAACACAGAGTGAATGAAGCTGGCAGCTAAAAATGTCACTCTATAGTCCACTAGTGCTGATAATTAGATTTCAACAGCCAGTCTATAGTCTAGTCCTATTTTAACAAACATTTTATTAAGAGCTTGTTACATGGATCAAAGATTTTGTGCTGAATTGTAACAAATGCTTTCGTAGTTTTGTTGCAGAAGTAAATACCCAGCACAGTGAGAACATCATACTTATTTTCAGTTGTGGATTTATCCCTGCAGGAGGTAACCATAAGTGAAATGCTACCTCATTTCTATACACAGCATGATAAATACTCAGTAACTGTGACAGCCGTCAGTCTTCCTGCCTTGATGGCACCCTCGGCTGACAAATGGCAGCCTTACTGGAATCAGTGTAACACATTGTTTTTGCATTGTAACTGTGCCTTTGTAATGAGTTTGGCCTGTCTTCCTTCCGCCAGGCTTTCGGTGCAGAAGGAACTCCAGAATGCATTGCCTAATGTGCGCCTCCGGGTGCATGTCCTCTGGACTAAAGCTCTGCATGATTGCTCCCCGGATTGATGCAAATACATTTGGTGGTGTGGGCACAATTCCAGCAGTGAACACAACTCAACCATGTTGTAACAAACTCAGATAAAAGTGTTAAGACGTGGTTACGAAAACACTGTGGTATGCTGGCTGGAGTCTTAGTGGGTGGTGTCCCGTAAATGGTTGATCTCTGTTCCCTCCCTGAAGAGAAAAACCTGGTTTCTTTATCCCCTCTTGACTGAAACATGGAGTTCACTGTAGCTTGTTTCTAACATACTCCTTCTGTGCGGGTAGTCTGTACTTCCCCTAGACAGACCTCTGCTGCCAGTAGCACACAGATTGCAATCTGCTGTCCTCACTTCAGATATATTCAATACAATATCAATGTCCTTTATTGCTTTTAGGAAGACGTGGTTCCTTATTGGAGATGCTGCTTTATCAGAAAATGGTGTCTCTTCATTTCCTCTTCATTGAAAACTCTCCATATCAGTTGGGAAGCTGCAGACTCACAAACATTAGAGTTTTTAATCTTTGTATTTGTTGTATTTATTGCTCTGGGTTTTTTCCATCTCCCTCCCCATTAGTGACTTTCATGTGTAGTGAAGCAAACGCACTCTGGAGCCTGATGGACTGGGTGCATCTTCCACACTGGGATGACATATTGTTTTGTTTTATTTTTGTCTCATCCCCATATGTGTTCTCTCTCCTAGGCTTGGTAGTATTTGCAGGTCTCTGTGGTGTATTCCCTCTCCTCTCACATTCACACCTCACTTCATCAGGCTTAGTGTGTTGAGTCTGATAGTTTTCCTGCTGTCCGTGTCTGTATGGAGTATGAGACATTTCCACCTGAGTCAAACATCACTTGGCTGGAAAGGAGGGTCTCTTTGGGTTCACTTGCCGAGGCTGGATAGAGGGCCAATGGCTTGAGTTTCAGTGGTGGCAATATGCACCATATGCAATAGGCAGTTAATCCAGCCACTCCAACATCTACTGATCCACAGAGCTACAGTTTATTCACTAGTGGAGAATAAGGTTGGTCTCAAGAGCCCCTTCAGAGTTAGACAGTGAAGTAGGGCCAGAAGCAGTAACAACTTGGTTCTCTCTACCTTGCATAATTATTACCAACCGCAAAAAACTTTTGACAAGGATTTAAAGAATTGGATTTTAAAGTTAGGCTTCAGCCTCCGTACTTAGGCACCTATTCACTAAGCTGACAGTAGTCTTGTTCTGAAAAGGAGAGATTTAAGTGTACAAGTCTACAGGCTGAAATCAATTCTCCCTTCAGATTTCTTTCCTTGCCCCTTTGTAACAATTTCCTTACCTCAGTGGCCAAGAGTTTCTGCCAGTCAGGCTTCAGGTAGAAGACAACCCCCCGCCAGGCTCCAGGCAATGTGGCACCTCGTACTAACAGGATAAAGAGTATGATGTAAGGGAACGTGGCAGTCACCCACACCACCTGTTAGAGAAAACATTAAGACAGTGTTTGCCATGGGTGCTGACTGAGGGAATCTGCTAGATGACGATAATGGTAACAATGTGTCAGATGAACAGTAATATTTAGACTTATAACAACTTTCATTCGAAGTTGTCAAAGTGCTTTACAAAGGTAATTACGTATTACTTGACTTTGATAGAAGGAAAAAATATAGCACAGAGTAGTTCTATGACTTGCCCAACATCCTGCAGTGAAGCACTAGCAGAGCTAAGAATTAGAACCCAGGAGTCCAGTCTCCTGGCCCCTGACTAGGTCAAGTTGCTTTCCCTAATGTCAACACCCATCACATCAGTGTCCACGTAGGTCACCTTCTCAAAACATCTTTTCATTAAACACTTCACTGCAAGGAGCAATATACCTGGGCCATTTCCAGACAGACCTGAGACCTACATTTCTCTTACTTTCCGCAGTGTCTTTTTCTGTCTGTTCATCTCCATCTCCCTCTGATGAAATGTGTTCTGGTTAGTAGGAGTTGAGGTTTAATTTCTTTCTGTTTATAGTGTGTAAGCTAATTTATCCAGCACCACTAGCCTGTTTGCCACACAGATAGTTGTGCATTCTCCTCTGAGAGGGAGTCAATGCCAGCTTCAGGATCCAGGTTTGCTGTAGCCGTGCCATCAAATAGTCAGAAGATAGATGTGTTGCCTAATTTTATATAATCTGTGTGCATGGACCACTGACTTTTTTCATCTGAAAAGGGATTAACGTGGTTAGTGCAGGGCGTGGAGTCAGAGCTCTTAGATTCCATTGCTGGTTCTACTGCTGAATAATTGTGTGACCTTGAGTATGTCACTGCAGTCAGAATTTTTAGAAGTGTCCACAGATTTTGGGTGCCTAACCTGAGGCACTTAGGCCCAAATTTTCAGAGCTGCTGAGCACTCACAATTGCAGAGGAGGAGAATCAGAAATGCACAAGCTCTGCACCCTGGAAAGTCAAGTGGGCACTCAAGAATCAGGCCATGCAGGTTTAGCTGACCCTTTTGAAAACATTGGTCTGAACCTTTCTGCACTGCAGAATCCCCTGATGTAAAATAGGAATGATCATACCAAGCTTTGGAAAGTGATTTGAGGTCCTCAAATAGGAGGTGCTATGGCAGTGGAAAGATTTCTTATTTTGGTAACGTGACTTGCTCTGACAGCACACAAAAAGGTCCATTTCTAGAAGAAATGGCTCAACAGAGCAGGAATCTGAGAGTACTCTCCACACCTGCTCAGATTCCCTGGGTAGGATGATCTTTATCCACAGAACAGCAATCCAAGATGCTGTATCATGCGTTATATGGGTTACAGCAGCACTCACTAGGTGGTAGGTGCTTTCCATGTATATGTGAATTTGCAGTCCCTGTCCTGAAGACAATCTAAGCTTACTTTCTCTCATGCTAATAGGCTGCTTGAGCCATGCTGCAAAAATTACACTATACCAAGCAACTTCCTCTTGCTTTTGCACTCACCTTGCCAGATGTTTTGACCCCTTTCCAGATGCTGAAGTACACAATCGTGAAAATCAACAATAAGCAGAGGGTCAATTGCCAGCTAATGCCTCCCAGATCGTCCAGCCCTTTGGACCTTTGCACCTGTAGAACGTGGCGGCTATGACAGGAGAGAAAAGCACATTGTTGATGTTTTTGTAACGAATGCTGAGAGTGCTTCGGGGCTGAATCATGAGAGCGAAAAGACATCCCCAGCCCTACGTATACTTCCAACTGCATGCATTTTAATACCTAGACAGTTTAAAAAAAAGCCATGATTGATAATACCCCTGCCCCCCTCTACAGAAAAGCCTCCACATTTTCTGCCCTTCTTTCTGATATTGCTGTCTCCACTTACATGCACTTACGTATAAAATTCTTCTGCAGGGGAGATGGAGTGTGGGGTCCAGGTGACGCTGCCATTGGTGAAGTAATTGGTGCAGTTGCCTGTGTTCCAAGCATTTTTGCAGCTGGTCCATGGCAGCTCCGCCGTGAAGGACGAAACGAGGTAGTAGAGAGCCCAAGCCATGATGGTATTGTAGTAAGAGGCGATGTAGAAAGCTATTATGCAGATGGTAAAGCCAATCCCTGGTAAGGCAGAAAATAGTTATGAGAGTGCTGGGGCCAATAAAGCAGGAGTGGGAAATCCATGTGAACTAAAACCAGTAGCTGCTAGAGGCATCCAGATAGGAAGTACACACGCACTGTTGCCTCCCTTTATATTTTTTTAGAATGCTCTGTGACTTTGTGGGGTCTTCCGAAAGTGGGGGTGATTTGCCCAAGCCCCAGTCCGGAAAAGCGTCCTTGTTCTGAAAAGAACATGCATAAATGCTTTCCTGATTCAGGATCCATCTGTGGAGTTTTGACTGTGGTCCATATTCCCGCACCTCCATACTCCCAAACCAACAAAACAAAACGGAACAAAATTGAAGTCTGGTACTGTGAACAAGGAGAACAAGCATATAAATGGCTACTATAAAAGATCTCTAGTATCACTGTCAGTGAGATGGCTGAGAGAAATGGGAGGGAGCTGAAGGGTAATTTGTTTAAAAGATCTCTGTTCAGAATAAAAATTATGGATTTGCAATATTTTTCCAAACTCATGTTTCTAATCCCATTTCAAATACGGAAGAATTTTGAAAGTTCAGTTTACTTTCACCGTTACCATGTTCTGGGTATGGCTCTGCGCTATTTTCTGGCTTGAGAGAGTGAAAGTCGAGTGGCCTGTCTCGAGTTAGTTTCACTTCCTGGTTTACCTAAAGGAGTACAAGGCTGCATCCTTTGGACTGGAAAACAGTTAGTGTGTATAAAACAATGTTACATTGCTTTTTTAAAAAGCACGTGCCTTTTAAAAGAAATTAATTCTTGATTTCAAGAAAGCTTTTCTTACATAACCTAAATTTGGGGGCTAAACCACGTGACATTAACCCTTCACGATATCTCTTATTTTCAGTAATTGTTCCACCCTGAAAGAAAATCTCCGCCAGTTATGTGAAGGGATCATTGTAAGCTTCCCGTTCCCCTTACTACCTTTGAAAATAGGACAAATCTTCCTCCAAATGGAGATACATCCATTCCTGTGGTACTGGCCCAGTGCTAGCTCCATGTAAAAGAGGGGGATGCCTCCAAAGATGGCCATGATCGTGTAAGGGATGAGAAATGCTCCTGCAAGGTAGAAAGGACATGACTGTAACTTCTTGCAGTACTTTTGGTGTGATATCAGCACTTCATAAAGAACAATTCTTCATCCCCTGCTGCCAAAAGGTGCCACACTGAACTGCAATGAGAGTAAAACCTATGTGACCCTATGATCTTGAGATGTCAGACCAGTCAAACTTTCATGTAATCTCACACTAAGCGGGACACATAAAAAGTGGGTGTGTTCCTGAAGGGCCAGATTATGACCCCTTTACTCACACTAGTGAGCAGTTACTCACACAACTAGTGCCATCCCTTCAATAGAACTACTCGTGCAAGGAACTGCTTGCTGCTGTGTGTGGCACCTGTCTGTTCTGAAGGACAATGGCATAAACACCAAAGCAGATCAGTTACTGTGTGCCATGCTGGAGCGTCACAAATGGCTAAAAAACCAAGTTATGCTCACCACAGTGCCACAAGTTATGCTCACCACAATGAGGAAGCTCATAGTCTGGCTCTTACATTTTCAACGGAACGAAGCTCTGAAGATTGTCAGACAATTGTAAGATTGTCTCCTAGCAGGCCCTGTCAACAGTTTTCCTATTTCCAGGCTTCTGTACCCAAACATACAAGGCATTCACAAAGATTTTATTGGCTACCATGGATGCAGCAGTGGGATGGGGCAAAAGATAAAATAATTTCTTCCTCTGGTGCAATGTCACGGTGCGGTAAGGGGACATAGGTCCATCTTCAGTTCACTCAATGGTTACAATCACTGTTTGACTGAATCTTCAGTAGTACTGAGCACCGATAACCCTGAATTTATTTGGTATATTGGTTAGTCTGAATTTAAATGTTTCTTGGGATGGGGCTTCTGACCTTTTCCCCGGGGAGACTGTTCCACAGTCCAACTGATCTCAGGGTCGGGAAGTTTTGCCAAATATTAAATCTGCATTTTCCTTTTCTTATTTTAATCCCATGATTTCTAGCTGTGTTGGATCTTGCACCATTCTACATAATTCATCTTCCACCTTCGTGTTTATATCCCTCATCTATTAGTTGATGCATATGTCCCAGTAACCCATATCTGACTCTAGGCATATTTTGCTCTTTTAATCTCTCTCATAAATCAGTTCCTTTTGCCCCATAAATCTATAATCCCTTGTTGCTCATTGTTGGGTTTAACGTGAGCTATAGAACTGGCCCATTTATACTCAAAGGAGCCAGCTGCTAAGGAATGCCACATAGGACTGAGCACTGACCTCCTCCATTTTGGTAGCATATATAGGGAAATCGCCACACGTTGCCCAGATCCACTGCATAGCCAATGACAGAGAGAAGAAAGTCCATTTTTTTACTCCAGGTCTCTCTTTCCTCCAGCTCCGTCAGCTGTGGTTGAGCCTCTGCTCCGCAAGTGGTGGTGGTGGTGGTTGTGGCTGATGGGGCAGTGCACGGGACATCTTCCGCATCTCCCATTCCATTGCAAGGAACTGGGCTCTGAACCACAGAGTAGCCATTTGAGATCTGACCTGCCTCCCCTTTATCTCCTTGACCGGGGTGCACCTTATTCCCATCCTCCACCACCTGCAGGGCGGATTTAGGGTTCTTGACCAGGAGTCCATTCCCTTTGCAATCTTCACCTTCTGTACAGTCCAAGAGCTCTTTCTTAGAAGTCAGAGGGTGGGTCTCATTGCTGGATGAGGTCTCCATTCTGCTGGTTAAAAGATTGTGTTGCTGTCCATTGGTGGGTGACCTGTACCAGAGTGTCCGCTTGCGTCAAGTGGCTGCTTGAAGCTCTCTATTCCCACTGCCACTGGATACCAGCCAGTCTTTACGTCCACTGGACTGCAGACACACCCAGCTTCAAAGAAGGAGAAGAGTGGAACTCTGTTACAAGGCTTGCTGGTGGCTGTAAAACACATTATTTTAAAATAACACCACACCAAAAGAGAGAAGTATCATTTAGGTGATAATTCTGTGCTCCCAAACTTGTCCTGCACATGTGCCCTGCTGGGTTCACTGCGTTCCTGGGGATGCACAGCCCAGCATGGTCCTGCCATAGTCTGTTACCTCCTTGGGCAGCAGAACCACACCAGTGCCACAATCAGGACCTCTGTCCTGACTTGCACAACTGAGGAGAAAATTTGCTTGCTATTCAGCCTGCATTTTCTTTTTCATAATTGCATTCCATGGCTTCTAGCAAGCCTTACTTAAACAAATATTCAGAAATTTGTAAATTATTTTTCATATTCACATCTCTCCAGAAATTTCACCAGAGATTTCTTGCAAAATCAGCCCCATTTGACAGGTCCAAGAGGTTTAGGGGAAGTTTCAGTTAAGTATCCAAACTGCAAGGTGCTTCTCTGAAATAAATACATTTTCCAATCTTTTGTGTTTCCATGCAATATTAATAAGAGGGAAGACGGTCAGGGTTACTTTAATATTCTTTTAAAACAGTGAAAAAGAAATAGCAATTGGAAGTTATTTAGCCGCCCAACTATCAAGTGAGAGCTTCATACACTTACCTTTAAAAATTAAATAACACCCCTTCTGTTTGCGAGACCCATTTTCTGGTTTCTCTTGGTCTGAAAGCTGGATCCATAGAGAGGAGACCAGACCAATAGCAAAGAATTACTAAAGGACATCCTAATAGGATCAGTTTTGTCCTTTCCAAGCTTATTTAAAGTCTCTCATAGATAATACAGTGAAATGACCTAAGGTAGAGGAAAACTCTTCTTTGTAAATAGTGTCCTCCCAAGAGCAGTGTTCCTTCTTTCCCTTGCGTGGGGGGTTCTCTTGCTTTTAGTCATGGTTAGCTTAACAGGAAATGAAAACAATCTGTCTCATTTAGGGTAGCTTGTCACAGCCCTCATATGACCACTCGAGACAGTAAGGCCCCTGCCTGTCCTTATGTTTGGCTGTGCTCAGATTGTGACTCAAGCTATGTGGGGAAAGTAGGGACTGCTCAGATCAGACTCCCCACTGCAAGCAAGGGGGCAGGGAGTGTGAGGAGCCTAGGCTTCACCTCCCTTTCCTCCTGCTTGCCTGCCACAATACCCCAAGGGGAGCAAGGTGCTCCAGGAAAAGGGGTAATTTACTTCTCCCTCAAAGCAAGGACTGAGTGGGAAAGGAATTTCGACTTCGTTCTCAGGTCTGCGCAGGGGAGAGTAGAAGGTAGCAATTTAGACCTTGTATTGTACGTTTCTTGGGACATGGACTTTGTCTTCTTCCTGCCTGCTAGGCATACCACTGAATGCCATTATATATATCAAATTAGAATTATGGTGTAGCACTTCTGATTTTCAGAGAACTTTACAACAGTAAATAATTACCAGAACACCCCAGGGAGAGGAATAAGTATTCTCTCAATTTCACAGATGGGAAAGCTAAGGCTCAGAAGTGAAGTTCTTTGCTGAATGTTAGAGAGGGAGCCATTATTAGAGCCAGGATTAAAACCCAGGCTTTCCTGGAGACCAGTTTTGTGCCCAGACAACTAGATCTGCATGTCTTCCTAATCATGGAAGGGTGTAAGAGGAAAGAGGAGGTGAGCAGTCAAGTAAGAAGTTGTTAAGATTAGACCCCTTGAGATACGAATAGAGCCTAATAATTCACAGCTACCTTGTCAGTTCTTCATTTATGCAGTACACACTCCACAGTCACCCAGATATTAGTCTTTTCATACAGTCACTTGGGCATTAATGCCAAATTCTCATAATAGTATTTAATGATATTTTACTAGCAAAAGTTAATCATCCACAAAGACTGAAACATCTTCAAAGTCCCAGCAAAAAATAATTATACAGCAAAGACGAGTGGTTTCTGTTTTACCTGCAAGACTATAAAAACTGAGCATCTTTGGAGTCCAAACCCTTGCGAGTCTCCCAGAGGAACTTATGCAGATTAGGAGGACTTTCACGCCATGGATGTTAACGTAAAAGATCTAGGTGAGGCCAGAGCCACTCTTTCTCTCCTTTCTGCATCGAGGGTGTTAAATGCCAGATACAAACTGGAGAAGTAATCTGAGCTGTACTGGACTTTACACCTGTGCTAGTAATCTAGAAAGTAGTAAAGGATATTCAGATAATTACAGACTGCGTATGACTAAACCTTCCATACCTAACGCATCAGCATTTAAGGTGTCTCTAGTCAACCTCCCTCTCTGCTTCTAGTTAAACTATGTTGGGCTCTGCTCCCATTAGAGTTACCATGCTTAATTGCTGATTTATATCTCCCAATGGCTGATCGGGAGATACACATTTAGGTTTTTGTATTCCAGGAGGAATCTCTCACTGTACTGTTCCTCAAAGAAGTCCAATGTTTGGTTGAGATCAGACACGATCTGTGCCGCTGGGCCACTGCACTCTCCCTGCATCCAGCTGCAAAGTCACAGAGATTAACATATCAAACATGGATATTTATCAGCGGTCATTAACCAAAGTCACTTCTGACAGGGAGCAGAATCCTTAAGCTAGCACAGATGGACAGAAAGCCTCTCCAAACTAAATTCTCCTGGTAGCATCTCAGCTGTGGCAGGATTGACCACTCAGTGAAGAGCTTCAGGCTAGATTTGCAAAGCTATTTCGGTGCCTAAAGATTTTTGAAAGCACCTGAGCAAGCCAATTCTGTATTGAAATCAGTGGGACTTGGGTATCTAACCTGCTTAGGCACTTTTGAAATCCCACTAGGGACCATATACAACTTCAGGCATAAATACATTTGAAAATCTGGGCCTCACTGTTTAAAGAGAGGTGGGCAGATGTTATCAGGGAACATGCAAACTTTGGAACCTCAAGGAAGGTACCTCTCCATACCACGCTGAAAAGATTGAGTTGGTTGGAGCCTAAGCAGCCCATTTAAATTTTGTTTTAGGCTTGTTCAATAGAGTCTTATTAGATGTATCAAAATCTCAGTTGGCAGCCATTCCTTACAATGCAAATTTACAGTTCAAAATACAAGCTAAATATCCTGTACACTCCTCCAGCCCACCACTTCCCCAAAAGCCCGGAGGGAAAAATAGAAAGCTCCTTCCACATGCAACAGAACATGAGGTACAGGCCACTGCAGGAGGCCGTGTATATGATTACATCAAGCAATGATGTTCTCTAGAATTGCAGTTCCTCTGCTCCTAGACAGAGCCCTAGGCTGAATTCCCTTCAAGTGGCATCTCAGACAGGATGTGTTGATATGAAAATTGTCCTCACCTGCTGGAAAGCAATGAAAAGAGCAGCTTCCCTGGGTGTTCATAGCAGTGGAAGGGAGTGTTTTCAGGGTATGACATGGATAAATTCAGTATCCAAAGAGATGCATCCTCATCATTTTTCCTGCCACTTTCCAATCACTTTCGCTGGATTTTGTCTCTCCACCGCTCTGCTATTATTCCAAGGCAGGGAACTTGGGCCCCTTTAGGGTGCGTCTACACTGCAGTAAATATCCATGGCTGGCCCATGTCAGTTGACTTGGGCTTGCGGGGCTTAGGCTATAGGGCTGTTTAATTGGGGTGCAGATGTTTGGGCTCTGGGACCCTCCCCCCATCACGGGACCAGAGGTACCTGAACATCTACACAGCAATTAGACAGCCCTGTGGCCTGAGTCCACGTCACCTGACAATCAGCCAAACAATCGGCATATAAAATGGAATTGTAAGAAATTATTTTAAATTTCTCATATTTAAATGGCCCCTCCATCTCTCCCCATTTACTTAGATTTCTTCTAAAAATCCCAAGAGGGATATTAAATGAATCAGATACTCAGGATTGCAGGGAAGAGCCAGCAATCTACTTGTGGCTAAGTAAAGATATTTAACTAAAGAGTGCATCTGGGAGCAGTCATACAGGATGCTTTCATCTGTCAGTTTGTGTCTATGAAATGGACACATTCTTCTTTACAGAGAAAAGATATCAGACGGGTTCATTACCTAAGTCTGCGGCAAGTAAGATTTCTGTCTGTTTATGACAGGGTCCTGCCACCCACATTCAAAGGGAAAGGAAGGAAGTATCAGATTAGCTGGAACGTTATGGTAAGATTTTCAGTAGAATTAATTTCAAGCCCATAAAATGGTTTGTGATCTCTTAGGGTTCTCAGCTTGAATTAGATCTCCTTTTTAAAAAGATAGGAACAGCTGTTTGTTGTGGGAAATGTCTCTGGAGCAACAGGCTTTACAGCTGTGCAGTGATGTGTAATGTTGGAGTCTCGGTGAGCTAAATTTAGCAGATAATTTCACACAGCCCTAGGATTTTAGCACCCACAAAGTGCCACAAAGGGTGGACAATGTCTTTTTCTTTACTGGTTCCAACTTAAGAGAAAAGACAGCACACATGCAAAGGGATTATATTTATATGAACATTATAAATATTAAACAAGAGTAGAAGTGACGTTCTTGGAGGTGGACAACATATTGTGAGATGCGCAGAGGCCCTAGGGATAGTTTTCCTGACCTTGGGGAGAGTTATGCCAGTACTGGAGGATCCCTCTTGCATTCTCTGGCTCTCTCACTGTAGCATCTAGTAATATTTGGCTATTTTAGTGAATGGCATCAGGGATAACAGTTTATTATCTATTTTTGTTCTGAGCTGTTACAAAGGTCACTTTTATATAAACACACATTGGCTCAAGTGAAACAGCTGTGGGGGGGGCGGCGGAGGAGAAAGGAAAGAAAAAGTTTATAAAGAACATGTGACCTGGAAACTGGAGTAAGTTTTGTGCTGTCTTTCATAAATGTGGTTTTAGTCTTTCAGAGGCCCTGTGTATTTGCTCCTCTCCCCGCCATTCTAGCTCTGAGCAAAGAATACACTGGACTCTTACCTTACTGACACAGGGATTGAAGATTTGACAGGTACATGAAAGGTGACAGACTGACAGCACTGTAAACTGTGGTCCCCTCATTACAGAGTGAGTGTAGTACAGAGCACAGAATGGGCAACAGCAACACAAGTTTTGCCCACTTCCAGTGTACCTTGGCTCTTCTCTAGAGAAGCCACATCTAAGGTCATGGGAACTCTGTTCTCTGCACCCATTGTATCCTGGGCTTCTCAGCTTAAAATACCACCCTCAGTGCTCAGTGTAAATTGTGAACACTTGTTCACTAGAAACTCAACCAATGCCATTAGTTCACAGAGACCCAACAGCCAGTAGATAATAATGACTTTTGGGCTTGCCCACCGAGGCTGTAAAGCTCATTAGCAATGTCTTGATTCACCCACTAGGTAAAAACTACACGTGTGGCTCACCTAGTAAAGAAATCTGCTTGGAATGCTATTGTTCTGGGTTCTAATCCCAACTCTGGCCATTTGTTGTTTTACTGGTGGCTGCTTGTTTATTTCCTGAGGCATGTGGTGATCTCTATTGACACGGTATGCACATACAAAGAATTCCTCTCATTTGTTGCTCAGTGATCCTGTCTGAGAAAGGCGAGAGGAAATTCTGATATGTGACATCAGTGGTTTTCCTCTTCTCTGAATTTTTGGAAAAGTGAGATTCTGACCTTTAATCTAAATTCTGACTAGAAGTTAAATCAACCAAACCTGGTATCCTGCTGTTGGCACTAATCAATATTTGATCCTTCAGAAGAAGGCAAACCTCCATAATGCCTCTTGTGAGTTATGTAGAACTGTTCTGTACATGCAGAGGAGCAGCTGTGGGTAAATTCCTTCCTGACCCCTGCAATGATTAGCTTATAGACTCATAGACTCATAGGTCAGAAGGGACCAATATGATCATCTAGTCTGACCTCCTGCACAAGGCAGGCCACAAAACCCTACCCATACACATTTATAACAACCCTGAACCCATGACTGAGTTATTGAAATCCTCAAAAGTGAGATTTGAAGACCTCAAGCTGCAGGGAATCCATCAGCAAGCGACCCATGCCCCACGCTGCAGAGGAAGGCGAAAAACCTCCGGGGCCTCTGCCAATCCGCCCCGGAGGAAAATTCCTTCCCGACCCCTGCAGCATGTCCTGCAGCATGAGATTTGCTTAGCCTTAATATGCACAATTATAAAAATTATTATTGGTCATAAAATCATCTGAGTTATTTTAAATCCTGCAGTCATTACATTATATATATATGTATATTTGCATGCATTTCACTTCAAACAAATTACTTTCCCTTTTTAAATTTACTAATTTAATGAACCAACACTTGGTCTTGCTGGGGTATCAGCCACTGTTTGAATTAGAGTTGAATTCTTGTAGAATGACTTTCATGTTATTAATATTACTTTGGGTGTGATAGGAACCTGTGTTCCATCTATATTATTCTTATCCTCCACTCAGATATCCGCACCTACTAAGAAGTAAACCGCTCTGAACTGGAGAATTAAAGGTTAACACATATAGTTAGCAAAACAGAACAAGCTATTTTCTTAGTCTCTTGCATACTATAAATTGAAATCGTTTCAGTTCATGTGGCCTAAATCAGTTTTCACTTTTACATTTAACTATTTGGGGATTTAAAAAAAAATTGTTTGCTGTTTGGCTTCAAATTCCACTGCACTAAGGATGAAACTCACACAAGCAGACTTACAGGCACACGCAAAGCCCAAGTAAATGGGTCTGGTTTAGGGAACCTAGCAGGCGTTTGTGAGGGGATACAAATCACTCATCTAGTCTGGGAGAAAGTAGCATAGCTCATCTGCAACCACTATTCCAGCCTCCAGGCTGGAATAGCAACCTCAGCTATTCTATGCCGCATGTATAAGGGTTCCTGGCACTGGGTCTACACAAGGACAGACTCGAAAGTCTCTTGCCCTTTTTCCTCACAGCTTTGCCTAGCCTCACCTCTGTCTCCCTGCACAGGGCTGTTGTGAAGCTTAAATGGCATGGAGAACTTGCACAAACTACCCCTGCTGGGAACACTAGCAGTTGAAAAAGATCTTGTTTTATTGCATGTGTGGAGGGGGCTCCTTAAATCCCCTTCTCCATTCTTGCCTTCTGTACCAACGCAGGCCTGGAGAGATTCTGAATGCAAATATTTAAATAATAGACTAGGATAGGAGCAGAGCTGCGTAATGATGAGAGCAATTTGAAAACAATGGACAAAAGACCAATTCTAGCCAATTAACACTTGAAAACTTGGTCACGGCATATATTCGAATGAATTTGACTTGCTGTTTATACCAGGTAAATCCTGTTTAGAATTGACAGTAATTTAACATGATTTACTATTAAAGGGGCTCATTTGTATTGATTTAATGCAAAGCAGTTTGGTCTCAAGAAGATCTTTCCCTATAATCTGGATTTTCTATTAAGCAAATTGACAGTAATTAGGATGCACTGTATTTTAAATTTGCAAAACTAGCATACAAAAGTATGTAATCACATGATAAACAGTCTTAGCTTTGGAGCTGGTCAGCTAGCGAATCAGAGTTAGGCACAGAGACACGGCATTAGTTCATATCTAGTCCATCCTTCAGCCAGTTTAGAGTTGATCTCTGCAGCGTGTTTTATTTGTTCTTTATCTAGTCCAGTTTTAAATAACATGTAGGTGATGGACGTGATCCAAAGCGAACTGAAGCTAGTGGGATTTGGATCACATCCACTATGTGTGCTTAAATATATCTCTGGATCTTATGTTTTTATTCCATTCCCCATCACCAGAGTATCCAAGCCCCTTACAACATGGAGCTTGTATGTGAATAATACTCACACCTGAAGGGACATAATTTATTAAGGGCCAGATTGTGACACTCGATTAACACACTCACTCTGCAAACGGTCCCACTGCAATCAATGGCTGTACTGGCAGCATAAAATATTACTTAGAGTGAGGGTGGCAGAATATAGCCATAATTAGTGAAACATCTGCAGCCAACACACAGCTAGGTGTGGCTACACGTGTGCCCACAATGTTTCTGAACAAACAGTTATGTGGTGAGTCTTGTACATGACCCTAAAAGCTGTATGGTCTTCTTAACTATGGTACATGCAGCAACACAACCTAGTACATTAAGACGGAAGTATCACTCTGAATTTTATATTACCACCTCACTGTTATTTCATTCTATATTTAACATTTCCTGAGAGACAGTACATGTGACGGTAACTTATTTGTCGAATTCCTAGAGAAGGGAAACCACATCACAGTAGCAAAGTTGCAGACTAAAGTAAATGGTGTATTGCCACATATTTCAAAGACAATTGTTCAGACTACAGAGAAAAGAGAGGTACAAATGCATTCTGTAGCTGCGGAATGTTTAAATGTTTGGTGCAAAGGACTAGTTGATTTTAGAAAAGGTGATATTTCCTTAGATTTTATCCTTAAATCGTTTAAGTAATCTTCAAGGAAGATACATAATACAGTAAATCTTACAAAATCGCTAGAGCACCATCAGCAAGTACTGACTCTTTTCACAGATAGGGAGGCTGAGGTAATAATACATACGCACCATATAATAAGATACATGCATGCATACACAGAGTAAGATTCAGAGATTGACTATAAATTTGCACTAAGAGAGCACATTTCTCTATAATTATGTTTGTAAATGTTTATGTAAGAAAGTAAATAAATGGTCACAAACGTGTTTAGATGATTTTTTCAATAAGGCTACTGGATACAAGGCTATCTTCACGTTATGGCAGCAACATTCTGGTTCCAAGCTCTACTGCAGTATTTCAGGAAAACCCTTGTACCCTACATGGCCTTTATTGTACAAAGCTATTTGCATGAAAAATAACTGTCCAAACAGCCAATGCTACAGAACTATCTTTAGAAGAGAATTAGCACTAGGAAACTGCATCCTCATTTCCTTAATGCTGCTTCTGTTAGAAAACTCAACATGGGTTCTTGCAGAAAAGCACAAGAGAGTTGAGATCTGATATACATTTTCCATACTTGGAGATAATTTTTTTATTGGATTCCTGCAGTGGTTTGACACGTTTTGTTATGTTGCAGAGCTATTTGAAACTCATTCCCCCTTGTTCAATTAGAAAGTGCACCCATGTTATAAAGTGCATCCCAAGAAACCTCATTATTATCCGACTCCACGTCAGAGCTGGTTATAGTGTCAAGCCACTCAAGAGACACACTGAAAGAAGAACCAGGAAGGTTTAACATCAGTTGCACTGCATTAAATCTGATGAAGTGCCTGGGAATAAACAACTCAAATTCAAAAATCCCAAAACCAAAATATCTTCAGGAATCCAAATCCACTGAATTATCTGTCCAATTCTCTTCCTAAACTTTTGCCTTTCATATTAGATTCTTTTTCTACCTCTAACCTTCCAAGACACTTTACACTACATACTTGATCATGTTATATTCTTAATCATTGGAACTTCTGTAATATTTATCAAACTTGTAGCTAAGCAAATGAACCTGTTAATTGTATAGGTAAACACTTATAGTAACAAATACATTCACAAAATATTCTTCAGTCTAATAATTCTGTTCCATCAAGTTAGATAAACCATTCTAAAATAATAAATGATAATTTCAAATATAAATTAATGTGGCTAATTAAATTTGGTTTATTTTGGTCCTTTTAAAATAAATCCAAATTTTGCATTGATTTTGTCTTAGTTTCTGCCCATTTTACATAATTATTTTCTAGCTCATTTTAATATAATTCTTTTTGAGTTTGAAATAATGTTCTATTCATAATACAATCATTTAGATTGCCATAAATTCTAATTTCAAATTGTCATAACATGTTCGGCTGCAGGCATTCATTTGCAACATTAATAATTGCTGTACAAACACCTGGATGAGACAGCAGGCATGTAGCAGCAGAAAAGCAAACTGAAGCATACATTTAATGAATCAAAGCAAACTTTCACCAAAATTCAAGGCATCCTTTTCTCAAAGCCATGACAGATGTGTCTTTTCTCCCAGCACTTCAGAAGGTGCTGGGGGACTTAGAAAGTGTTCATTTAAAAACAACACTAAAAGTAAACAAACAAAATGTTTTATATAAACTCAAAGCTCATAATCATAGTTGCAAGAAGTAACCGAACAGTAAAAATTAATGAAACTCCAATGCCTGCTTGAAGCATGACAGGCAGACTCTCCCAGATAAAGAAGTCTTTCTGGCTCACATAATATAAAAGTTTACTATCTGTAGTTTAAAACAAAATGAAAAAGTACCTGCCTTTCAGATGAATCTGAGGTGCTTTCTTCCAGGAGTTATCCAAGACCGAGTAACCCTAACCCTACCTTTACTTCAGAGCCTCTGGGCAACTCAGCATCTTGGTGAGGTTTTTGTACACCAATCCCCCTCACATGGTCTGATTTCCAGATAATCTGCTGCCAAAGAGCTCTTTAAGAATTTTTGCGTCACTTTTAGTCAAATAAACTTTATGTTTCACCAGGGCTGCAGCTCCATTTTCCTCCTAGAGGTGGGTGGCTACATTTGTATGTTCTAATCAGTTCAGGAGGCAGGATCCAGCTCAGACAGGCAGGGCGAAGGTGAGGGGAAGCTCACTGCTAAGGCATAATTTTCACATCTCTGATTACAGCTATATATAAGGAGGTGGTGGTGAGAAGAGGACAACAAATACGGTTGATGATCTGAGGGACACAGTGAATTAAGAATGTGCAGGTGGGCCTCTTAATCATAGAAAGGTACAAAAGGCTGTTGTCCTAGGTCTAGAATGTAGAGGTGGCTTCTAGTCTTCCTCCTTACTGATTACTAACATTATTTTAATGAAGAAATATAAATAGAGGGCTTGGTTTTGTTTTAAAATGTTAGGCACAAGTTCTTTGAAAAGCGTTTTTGCAACTTTAATCCCATCAAGACACTTCGTCTCTCCCTCCCACCCCACAAAAAGCTCCAAAACAAATGCTTTTTCTCCAGGTTCCTTCAGTTCAGAAATATTTCTTGTACAGTCCCAAACTTCACAATTCGTTTACAAAAGATAAAAAGGCGTAAATCAGTGAGCGAATGGCCCAGTTTGTATACAGATTTGAACAAGAAAGCAGAAAATCATAAGGGAAAAAAGAAGAGCAGACTTATAGAAGGAACAACAAAACAGCAGACAGTTTGCAAAGATCTGTTCTGAATCGTTCAGTAATAACAGAAACTTGGAGACCAAACAAGCTTAGGGCTATCGTATTGCTTCCCTTTCTCTGCCTGCTGGTCCCTTTCCCCTTAGCCCCAGCAGTGGATATTGGCACCATCTCAAGGAGAGTTGTGGTAATGCAACACTGTTAATTAAGATATGTACCTGAACAAAAACTCTTGCTTTTTCCTGGTAATTCTTGGCGAGCATTGTGAAAAATAGTGTGTTTATCAGTTTTTAAACTTGTTGCCTTCTAATTTCTCTACAGCTTTCTGGTTCTTCTGCTACAGGCTAAGGTAAATAACAATGTATATATAGCTGGTTTCCTCTCTGCCATTTGTTATTTTACATCTCTTTGTCGTAACCCCCATGTACTCTTCTTTCCAAATTCATTGTCCTAGTCTTTATCTGGAAAAAGGGGAGAAAAGCAGTTAGAGCCCTTCCAGATTTCTATATTTTCCATTCTGCTCCCAGCACTCTATCCTATTCCCAAGAGTTTGAGAGGCTGAAAATTCATCGTGCCTTACTCACTGTATCTTGCTTGAGATCTAAGCACAGTCTTTATATGTACCAAGGATATGTTTGCAGACCTAAATCCAGCATTTCAGGGATCATTTTGTTCATGACAAGGATCCATTCCTTCGCTCTCAACCAGAATTGCCAGCTCTCTAAGACCAGAATCCTGGAATGGATTTTCCAGGAACACTAAGTTTAGTCTCTCAAAGAAAATAGGATCTTACATCATATGTTTTTGGAGTTCCCCCTCCCCACTTGTAGAAATATTTATGAATCTCTGTGATGTGACTTTTTAAAAAATTATTATTTGTTGCTGTATCTTTACTTACTCTACTTAGACCAGACTTTTACCATGGTTTCTGTAATATTACTGAACACAGTTTGTCTCAGTCTACACTTGTAGTTAAACTGTGTTCAGCTGCACACACTGATGACACTCTGTCAGCAACTAGTAATTTGTAGACAAAGCTAAGGTATAAAGAACATATAAATAGCTTTAACACTTACTTATCTTGGCTCTTTTGTTCACGTACACGTTTTTTCCTTAGTGTCTTTCACTGCAGTATATGTATTTTATTTGTTTTGTAAAGTACTTAGAACTCTTTCTGGATACTGTATAAATAATAATTGAATCTGAAAAACTGACTATTATTAATTTATTCATTGACTTTTCTATATCCCTCATCACTACAGTACCTGACCACTTCACCAATTAACGAATTTATTTTCACAACACCCCCTGAAGTGAGAGGATATTATCCCCATTTTACAAAAGGGCAAGTGAGGCACAGACGGATTACGATCAAAAGGCTCAGCTAATTTTGGGCGCCTGATTTGCGATGCCGTGGGTATGATTTTTCAGGGTACTGAGAAGTATGTAACAGTGTATGTGTTCAAAGCTTAGCTCCACTTGATTTAAGTTGCAGCTGTGAGTTCATCTAAGTGATTGTCCCGTTGTACCCACCTAGCTGATATTGGGGCATTTGCTGCACTGGATGAGGTGCAGCACATGCTGGGATAGGCATGTGTAGGACCTGTAGATCTCGAAAGGTGTGTTATGGAGCATATTGATCATCGTACCAGCGGAGATACAGCTGCAGGCTTTTCATCTATTTTTCTGGCAGTATCTGGTCCCACTTTGAGTTGGTGTGTCCTGCTCTGTGGGGAGCTTGTTTCTGATGGTAAGCTTGGCAAAGTTGGGGGGTTGCTTGAGAGCCAGAAGAGAGGATGGCAGAAAGATTTCTTTCAGGATGTGGACCCATCAAGTACGGATTGTAATTGTTTGATGACATCCCATAAAGGTTCCAATGTGGGGTGGTAGATGACCACTATGTGCGGTTAGTGTTTTGTTTTTTTTTTCTATATCAAAGCAGGTTTTTTCAGAGAATTGGGGTGGCCCATTCCATGATGCAATCTGCTTCTCTGGTGGAGTGTTATTGTTTGGTGAAGGTGGGCTTAAGTGTGTTAAGGTGCGTATCCCAGACTTTCTCCTCAGAGCATATTCTGTGGTTTCTAAGTGCCTACATGTAGACAACAGATTTCTGGATCTGTGGAAGTAAGTGTGGTGATCTGTGGGGTTTTTGTATATATTATCTGTAGAGTTTCATTGTTGAAGCTGATCATGGTGTCCAGGAAGTTGATGCCGATGTGGGAGTGTTCCAGAGGGAGTCTGATCGATAGGTGGTGGTTGTTGAAACTGTGGCAGAAATCTGTGAAGGTGCTTAGGTTGCCTAATGAAGAAAATATTATCAGTATATCATTGATTTCATGTTGCATATTTTGGAAATTCTTCATTGAGGTGGTGCATGAAGAGGTCAGCATATTGGGGAGCCATCCTAGTACCCATGGCTGTTCCCATGGTTTGGACAAAGCGTTGTTGAATGTAAAATCGTCATAGGTGAGGATGAAATGGATTAATCTGGTGATGTGTTTGGGGTGGATTTCTGAGTGTTGTCCATTGAGACAGGCAGCAGTGCTGTCATGGTGAGGGATCGTGGTGTATAGGGAGGTGACATCCATTATGACAGTGATCGTGTTCTGAGGAAGGTTCTTGATGTTGTGGAGTTTCTGGAGGAAGTTGGCTGTGACCTAGAGGAAACTTGCTCTTTGTTTGATAAGTGGTTTGAGGATGGTTTCTGTGAGTCCTGATATTCTTTCAGTCAGAGTGCCCTGGCCAGATATGATGGGTTCCTTTGTCTGTGTATCTTCGGAAGCATGTGGAAGGTCCCTGGTTGGGTTTGAAGTGAATCAAACAAAACTGAATTAGGGCAACTTTAATTCTGAATGAGAGTGTCCACACAAGGGTTGAGTGCAGTTTAACAAATCCATTTTAAATTCACATATTTAATTGATTCAGATTACATTTCCTGGGTATCCCTGTACAGAAAAGCCCTCAGTCTTCCCTACGACCCCCCAGTCTCCTTGTCCCTGCATATTCCCTCCACCGCTGTCCCTTCCACCTAGGTCCAGCTGTTGTCCCATCTGCATCTGAGTCAGGCAGCTGCCTCCTCCACGCTTCTCGGATGCTGCCAGTGGAGCATTGGAAGCGCAGGAAAACAATATTCCTGCTCTCAGTTCTGGCACCTGGTGCCACAGCGACTGGGAATTAGCAGTTTCAGGGAACGTCCCGTTCAGCCCCTGCAGCACGCTAAGTGCAAATGGAATCTTAGGAGAGTTTAGCTGCCAAACTCCAGTAAGTCTCTTCTGAGCACGTGCAAACTGAGATTTGTCCAAGTTTTATAACTTGACCAAATTTGGGCAGATTTTCAGGGGAACAGCAGAAGCACATCCTGGGACCAGGGAGACCTTCTGCTATATATCAAGCCTTTGCTCCAAAAGCATAGATGCTCTAAAGCTCTTTAGCACACAAGTTGTGAGAAAAAAAATTACCATGGGCAAAACAACATTTTTCACTCATCAACTTCCCAGAAATAGGGGAGCCATTTCAGTTGTACCTTTCAAGAAGAGTCTAAGGCAGACACCCAACGTGGAAAATTTCAAACTGAAAGGTTAAAGTGTGGCAAAGTTAAAACCAACAGAAAACAGAGCCTTATAATGGGAAGTGTGGGGCAACCTTGACTCTAAATGCCATTACCAGCTCTGCCTATAAAGCCTTAGCTTTGTTTCACTGGCTATAGCAGGAGGCACCAATATCTCAAAGATCAGAAAACAACAAAATTCTGATGTTTTGTTTCTATTTTTGGTTTCTTTAGGAACCATACTTACATTTAGAAACTCTGAAGTTCTTGTCTGAAATAAAACAAAGATGAGGGTTTGATTGTTCTTCCCACGCTTCCTAACCTGACTGCACTGGCAGCAGACCTGGGAGCTACCTGCGTTTGTTAAATGCAGATGTACTGTCTCTTCTCATTAGAATCAACTGGTGACAGCACAATCCAAGAGGGAAAATCTTCTTCCAATCACTTACAAACTGTCGCCAGATGTAGGGCTCTCACCTTTCCCCATTTTACATAGTTTACTATTGTTTCAGGACTTTAAACCCTGAAACCTAACAAATCTGATGTCGCGTATGAGGATACTGGGTGTTTGTGAATCACTGGCTTGTACTGACAGGTCAGACGTGGAGATTGCCTGGCAGTTACTAGTCAAGCAATCTCCTCCTTCAGTTCATCTGGTTCAGCAAGCTGCCGAACCAGGTCTAAAAAGAGAAAAGTAAGAAGAAAAATATATCATTATATGATGCTCTTTTCTTTTAACAGGCATAGCCATGGCTCATTTACCACAAAATAAAAGCTGCTAGCCAGAAGCATATATTCATGTAGTCACTGGCCAAGGCCTGTGGCCTCACTATCCAGAGAATGATTGCAGGCAAACTATCACTGTGTCTTATTCTGCCCTCCATCAATGATAGCTATGGTCAAACCAACAAAGATGCTTTTGAAAGCTTTGCTTTAATTAAGTGCCCAAAAGTTCAGCTGCTTATTCAGGTGATCGGAACGGCTTAGAGCTGCAAAATGGGGCAACTGTGACCTTCTGGGAAAAGGTTCTTCCCATGGGCCATTGCTGCACCACTCTGCTGAAAAAGAGAGACAGTCAGATCGATTTCCCTTCAGCCCAATTCTTTAGGCTGTTCCCAGCAGTACCTTTAAAGAATAAAGCTTCTGTATAAAAAGCATAATGGGGAACCTGCTGCTGAAGGAGCTCCATGACAAGGGGAAGCCCTGTGAGGAAAGGTGGAGTGGCTAGCCATGTGTATGAATGTCCTAATATCCTGTGGACTTGGAGAGTCAGAGCCCAGCTCCCTCTGTGAACAGGATGACGACGAGCTGCGAAATCTGCCTGTATTATCTTGCAGAGGTTTCCTGAAACACAGACTTCCTTCGAAGAGGAGGATATAACCCTAAGTGACCTGCCCCTGGGTCCAAGTCGAACATACACCAGAATTTGTAACTCATCTTAGGAGGAAGTTTCTGGCCCCTGGCCTTGTGTTTAGTACACCTTTCTGCCTTGAATGTAAAATTAAAGGGTCACTATTGCAACAGACTACCACACAGGAATAGAATACAAAATTTAATCTCAGTCCAGCAGGACCTGGGTGCAAATTAGGTTTGCTGTATGAGTGGGAAGAAAATGTATATAGGTAAATCGCTTTGCAAAAACCCTGGATGAAAAATTCAGCTGCTTAGGTGAGAGGCATGTCCTGCCCTCCCCAACTAGCAGGGCATTGTCATATCAGGGTGTAGGGCAGGACCTTCTGTGAGCGACCACATGAAAAAAAGTGTTATAGTGATATTCATAGACGTTAGAGAAGGAATGCATCTCACCCACAGCCAGTCCATGTGCAATCCAATGATCTTTCTCTCTGTGTGCAAAACTGTATATCAGAGCTACAACTAAGTTATCTAAGGAGAGAGTGCTGAAGTATTTGGCTTTTTCTTCTTGTTTTTCCATTCCAGCATCGGCCTCTTTTTATCAACTGGATATGAATGTTTCCTTGTAGTCTGGATTTACAGTCCCGTGGGGACAGAGTTTCCCTTGCTCTGAGACTGTACATTGAGCAGGCCAGATTTATTCATAGATTTGTATTCCATTAATTGAAATGCAGAGTTTTAATCCTAATCCTCTCTTATCCGATCTAGCCCCTAAAAACTGACTAGAGAAAAACTCAATGTTCCATGCTTAAACTGTCCCATCAAACCAGACTGAAGAAGTGCTAAGCCACACCTGCTAAATAAACCAAGTTGGCAGCTCGCTCCACTCCACTAATTTAGTTCTGTGAATGTAAGAATTGTCAGAGGTTCTTGTTGTTCATACCAGAACTGGGTTTTCATAACAGATCTTGAGGCCTACAGATGTTTCCTTTAGCTATCTCCATGCTGAATTCTGTAATTGAGGGTTGCCGTTCATATCACCGCCTTGTCCTTCAGGACAAATGGATGACAATGCTCCGAGTCAGGTACTACCACACTGCAACCTTTTCATCACTCTTTGCCTCAGTTTCCCCATCTGTAAAATTAGAGACACCTGCAGTAATGCAGAAAACATCAAGCAATTAAGAGTTTTAAAAATCATTTAACTTCCTCTAAATTTTGTAATTATTTAATGAATGATAATTTGCATCTGAAAAGTGGGGTTTCTGTCAGATAGTTCTGAATTTGACTCTGAATATGAGGGACAGTTGCCTACTGACATTAGCAACAAATAGATCATTAAAACTAGATACTGATATGACAATAAAGAGATGGAGGATTGGAATTAATTTTTCTTCAGGGTTGCTATGTAAGTTCCCTACGTGCTATGATGCACTAAGCTCTTGTCTCAGGAGAGCACAATTAATTCATCATTTATTATTTGATGGCACTCAAAATAATACTCCATACTTTACCAAAGGTATGTAGCCTCTTACCCCCAGAGATTAGTGTGGACATTTTAGATCTACCCTACTCTCAATAGGAGCAGCTGTAGGGAATTAATCTATACATACAAGTTTTAGCCACCATTCCAAATATTGCAATTTTTAAAAGTGACCAGAAATGTCTGTGTTTAATAGTTGCCATAATCAGCAGTCACAAAGAAAGGTGACCTGCTTTGTTAGATGAAAATGGCAGGGAGCAGGGCACTCGGCTACTACAGCAAAGAGCTCCGTCTAAGAGCTTCTCGAATAAACAGGGCCCTGCAACGAATTACTGCCACCAGTAGAAGACTGAAATTAAACTAATGAAAACCACTGACAACTCAGGTGACTAAACACAACATCCTAGTGGTCTCCCTGTGACAGCACAGTAAAGGCCTGGCGACACTTCATGCTGGAGGTGGTATTTGTCAACTACACGAGCGGTGATCAAGCTAGCTTGCTGCGAATGAGTGAACACAGGGTAGCTGTGCGGAGCATGTACCTAGTGGCTTTGAAGGGTGCATTCTCAGGGCCGCCAGCCCCGCCTGCTGACAGCTACCCTCATTTTTAGTACACTACGTGCATCCAAGCCAGTTAGCGTCTCAAGCTTGAAATTACACTTCCCTCTTGAAGTTTAGACATATCCTTATACAGATTGACATAGGCCACTGAACACTGTTGGTTTAACAACCCTTGGTGGCATTATCAAAGCAGAAGAAACACTGCCCTTTCTTTAGAGCACATTTCTCTCCCCACCTGCTTTAGAAAGAATTTAGAGCAGCAGTAGGTATAGGAGGAATCCTACCTCTGCTAGGCTGGCTTCATTTTACATAGCAGGTTACAACCATGAGAATGTTCTGTTTTTTTGAAAGGGAGGTGGCGGGGAAGAACCTCAAGCTATTGTGTAAACTGTACTGGGAAACATCTGGGCAAGAACAGCACAGATAAGCATGCACTGGACAATAGTTTAAAATATTCCAAATTAAACAGAAATAGGCTTGAACACAGTTCAGTTAGTCCAACTCAGTCATTTGAGAAGTTTAACTCCCTTTGATGGATGTATCGAGCAGCAAACAATATGGACGAAATAGAACTTCTGCAATGTCACAAGCACAATCGTTCTAAGTGACTAGGAGAGAGTTTTGGGAAGAAAAAGCCCACTATGCATGAGCCTTAGCTCTGCTTCAGAGCCACCAAGTTCAGCCCCAAGAAAATCTCTTACTTGCCTCAGTGAAGGTAGCACATGCCCACCTGTACAGTAGTGCTTCTTTACATGGGAGGGGTTTGGACAAATGTGTGCATCATAAACGGGGCAAAAACAGAGACCCCCGCCTGTTTGCTGTATAATGCAGGCGTCCACAGCCCTTTCTTATAGAAATTCACTTTCCCACAGGGAATCCTGGAGGAAATCCAAGCATTGTGTGTTTGAAATCTGGGAACATTTACACTGGAATGCTCATGTACTAGCTTCAAATTTCTGTTGGTGACTAATACCATCAGAAGGTTGTAAGTAATTCTGTTTGCAGCTAAGAAGTCTGGCTTTTCTTCACACCAGGAATTTTTAATGGGCCTTACTAGAGGTGAAAAGAACTTTTTGGTCAAAGTATGTCAGTAACAGAAGCTGAATTTGGAATGTCAAGAGTCCCATTCCTTTGCTTGTACTTAAGACCAATATTGGTTTTACCTATATATTAATGGATTGTTCTTTTCTGTCAATCCTACCCCGCTTTGCCCAGTGAGCAACGACTCAGTACAGCACAAGTTACATTGTCACCGATACGTTAGGCCGTTTAACAGTTTGGCTTGGTTTGGATCCAAGCATTTACTTTGTGCTCATCACCTTGGTATACAAGCGCTTGTAGTGTATATGTCTTCATCTGTATACATGGTGGGAGGGGAGCCTTTGTGACTACTATTAAGATAAAACAACATAGCTTGTTGACCTGCTAGTGTTTTGGCTCCCCAAGAGTTGTTTGTGAGTCACTAACATCTCTCCAATTTAATAAAATTCACATGGCAAATTTAAACAGAAAACAGATGTACCAGTAACTTCAGAAAGTGTTTTATTTAAAAGCTTCATAGCACCATCTAGTTGAAGATGTCCAAATAAAATGCAGTAATTAAAAACCCAGTTCTGCTAGAGCACCACATTCTTTAACTCTGTGAAGTTGTTTATGGTTGTTCTTGCTAATCTTATTGAAAAATTACGCTCCTGTGGGTAGAGATTAACACACTAGAATCAGTCACACTGACATGGAAGAGCCAGGAGCAAGTCAGACTATGTACATCCAGGAAAAGGCTCTCAATGCTGCTGAAAATAGCAAGTAGTTTTGGAAAAGTTACTATGAGAAAATGAAAGCATCTCTGCACAACTAACTCCTATAATGCAGCAAAACCAAAAATATAAATAGCTCCCTAGAAACAAAATTAAGCCAATACTGAATTTGGACACTTGTGGTACAAATAAAAACATGACTAATTATAAACATTTTGCTGTACTTTTCCTCATATCACTCAGCTAATTATCCTAAAATATGGCCATCTACAACTCTCCCCCTATGGAAAACACTGGTCAAAACAGTTGTCTTACAGAATTGTGTTCATTATTAAAAAGATAAAAATCCAACTGCAATTGAAAGCACTTTAGTATCATGATGAGGTGGGTAATTTTTTTTTTTTTTTTTGGCCACAGAGTAGCCCATCTTACAGCTTTTTTATTCAGCCATTCAGTAAAACGCTATTTCCCCAAAAGATCCTGAGCCTACATTTAAAAAAAAAAAAAAAAAAAAAAAGGACTATGAACCGAGCTGGGTGCTTGGTCACATCATTTGGCTATGGCTTCTGGTCTCTGGCATTTTCTATCACAGGAGGCAAGTTCACTTTGCTAAAGCACCCATGGGGTCCCAGGCTGGCAAGACAACAGGTTCCTGCTGCATCACTGCTAAGACGTCTTCTGGCACATACTTCTTATCCACCACCACCTCGTACACATACTCAGAAAACCAGTCATCTGTCATGATCAGGTAACCTGGAAAGAAAAAAAAAAGTATGTTATAGCAAAAGACACTACTGATATGGGACAGCATGGATCTTATGCTAAACGGTATCATGTCTGACAACCTCATACTGTCCACCAGAAAGAGGATAATCATATTTCCACAGCAACTTTCATGACAAAGTCTTGGAGACTTGAGTTTTTTGTTCCTTTAGTTATTGTGAACAAACTAGTTCAACAACTAGATTTTAGCTATGACAGAGACTTGAAGCAATAAGCCTAAATAGGAAGAAAGTTTGATTAGAGTGTCAAACAGGAAATCCTGAAAGCAGCTTCTTAAATACAGGCACCTTTGTGCAAGCAAGAGACCTTCTGTACTGAAGTAAAGCGAGAACAAATCGGGGCAATAAACAGTCCTGGGACACAGATCGTCTTAATACGAAACACAGATCCCTTTGAATTGGGGAGACTCCTTTTAATCTTTCAGTCACGTGTTGCTGTTCTAATGGACTTTGCTCAAAAACTCCGTTTCAGGAGATGGAGGGAGAATATATGTGTCAATATTAGATGCTAATTTCTTCCTTCAAACACAAAGTTACTGAGACACCCTTTGGCTGAAATAAGTCTGGTGGTTCCAACCTTCCCTCTCAATAAGGCCCTGGCTGGGAATCTTAATGCAAGAGCCTTCTACCTGTATAAAGAAGAAAATTTCACGTCTAGGACATCTTGGCTTTCAGTATAATACTGGTCTCTGAAAACAAACAAGTCAGTTAAGACATTACACACAGCCATTCCAGGGAATTCAGCATGAATTGAGAATCCGTGCTGTCAGAGAGAGGGAGACTATATCTGATAGAAGACAGATGACGCTTTGTGTAATAAATTCCTCATGTCCCTATAACAATATCATCAAACAATCAAATGAAACAAGAAAATGCCCAAAGAATATGGACAATAAGTGCATCTATCTACACCATCGTGTTTCTAAAGCAAAGGATCAGATTGAATTCCCATAAATTAAAAACCCTATCAATTGTAATGCAAGCTAGAAGCTGTTTTGGAGGTACTGCTAAGGGAAGCAGCTTTGATTGTTTTTTTTTCTTCAGGATATGAGTTCTTTGGGACACAAAAAAACCCTCTCACTCCTGACAGCCAACGAGTAATTGCACCCTGTGAGGATAATGA
Source organism: Mesoclemmys tuberculata (assembly GCA_007922155.1). Classification (NCBI taxonomy): domain Eukaryota; kingdom Metazoa; phylum Chordata; order Testudines; family Chelidae; genus Mesoclemmys; species Mesoclemmys tuberculata. The sequence continues at coordinate 18,967,003 of ML675623.1, read as the reverse complement.
ACTCTCTGCCTCTGTGGCTGTTGACATTCTGTATCGGAGCTGGACTGTACCGATTGGGATCGCAGCGTCTGAACAAGGAGGAAGTGCCAAGTAAAGCTTCAGACCATGCCAACAGGGACGGTCACTGTTGATTGAGAAGGCCTGTAGTCAGGGTCACAGGGAAAGCCATTTTTTCTCCATTAAGGGAATTATGCCTATGCCTCAAGGGGAACAGTTAATACACCCCCACCGCCTGCCTAAACAGAATCCCAGGCTCTGCATTCCAGCTAAAAGGGATAGGCAGAGGGTAGTGAGTTTTCATTGTATTTCAGGGCAGACGGCAGCCATGGTGCCCCACCTAGGCCCAGTCTAGTGTTTCTGCTCTAGCCAGGTTTAGTAGAGCGATTCTGGCATCACATCTTCGTGTTCTGACAAGAGGCTCAGCAGGGCCTATCAGCTAACTACCCAATAAGTATGACGTGCCATTTAGTTCTCATGTACTACCCTGGTACAAAGCTGCTCCATGTTTCTCACTTCTACCCCCTAAGAAAAACATAATGAAGGGAGCATTTTAGGACTTACAAGCAGCTGGTTAGGAAAAGCCATACAAGGAAGGCTAGTCTAGTTATTTGTGCACTAGACTAGGACTTGGGAGACCCAGGATAAAGTCCCTGCTCTGCCAGACTCTGTGACAATGGGTAAGTCACAGTGCCTCAGTTCCCTATCTGTACAGCACTGCCCTATCTTGCAGCAGAGAAAGGATAAAAAAGGTTCCAAGGTGCACAGACACTAGTCAAGTATATAGGACAAAGAAAAAGAATAAGGCTGTAGTAAAGATGCTAGGCATAAAAGGAGGAGAGAGTCAAAAGGGAAGATAACTAACTGTTTACATGGCTGCCAGCTGGAGATGTACAATAAAAAAGGATTCTCTTTATGCTAAAGTAGACAGACTCCTGTCAAACAGATGAGTTAACATGAGTCAATGTTCGCCTTCGGGGACTTCTTCCTTGGTTTGAGAGGTCTGATTGGAGATGCTGGGCAATACAGTACTGGTTCTCCAGGACACAGACTAAGCAGAGTAATAAAACCCATCTGCAAGGCAGATAAAATATAGGTTGAAAAAATTTTGCTGGAAGATTTGTCTTTTACCTCAAAAACCAAGCAATGCTTGTCAGCAACTGCATTTGTTCATTGAGAAAAATGAAATCGATTTAAAAAACCAAACCAAGAGTTTTACAATGGACTCATGTAATTAGTTAATGTTTAAGAGATGTGACCTTCACTGTTCCAAAGGTTTCCCTTCCCCCATAACAAGCACCCTAGTGAGGGTTCTCCTCCCTGGACACACACACCTTGTAGGAACTGAATTTAAACTGTTCCCCTTCCTCAGCCACCATACAGTGCAAAGGCCCCCCCCCCTTAGAGGAGAGATCACTCAATATCCTATTCCTGACTATTTTTGGTCCAGCTTTTGTTTCCAGGGTTAGGCAAGTCTAAGAAGATTGGTGCTCTGTCTGATCCTCCACTACACCATACAGGCTGTGCAAAGGGGACCCAAATGGATAATACTGGTTCAAGGAAAGAGTGCATGTGAGGAGTGCAAGTAGTTTCAGGTCCTGAGGAGGCTACAATTCTAGTGGGATACAGAAAGCCTAATCTCTGCTATATTGTTTCAAGTAGAACCCTTTAACAGCCTGCTCAAGAAACAGTGATGTTGGGGCCTGTTTTTAATCCCACAGCCCCAACTGGGTCTCTCACGTTGTGTGCCAGGCGTAATGTGATTCTTAGACTTTCTTCATGACACTGGTGCTCTGATTGGGTTTATCCAAGTATAGCTTTACAGGTGAGACTGTGCTGCCCAAATCCTTCATGAACTAGTAAGATATAAGCTCACTGCCTGGCTCACTCTGTCTGGCAAGCATGCTAGGGTATCAGAGTTCAAATCCTGGGCTCCCTGGGCCAGCAGGGACTGAATGCTGAAGAGGCCGAGATGGGGATGAAGCACGATGCCTAATGCTGCTCTCAAGTAACCTCTTCTGGCCAATGCTCAAGGAAGAGTGGATGGGCTCTAGAGGAATAGCTCTAGGGCTCTCAGCTAAAGGAGAAATTGTGACTCACAGATGAGAAAATGTTCTATGAGTTTACCACCCCAAAATGTTAGCTTGATCCAAAAAACAGCTAAGGCCAGCTAGGTCTGATGGAATATTTAAAGCCATAAGGCAATTTCCCAGACAATTCCCGGAGCTAAAGAATACAGAGGCAATAAACAAGACTCTAAAGAAGGGTTGTGGTTTAGGATACAGATAAATGACAATAACTCCCCCGAAGGATGTTGTGTTCCATATATGTAGCATGCACACACATCCATGTCAGGAATATGGAAAGGGATTTACATCCCTGTACAAAGCAGCGCCTACTTCACAGGAAAACGACTCCTTTGGGAATTCTACTTTGTTCTAAAAGGAACAGTTGAGTTCATATTAAAATTAATGTAGAAGAACTCATTGATGCAAAACGAGTTCATGTTTGTAATAAAGTGACATTTGCAGCAGTAACTAGGTGTTTCTGCTTATAAAAAAGCAGCTTAAGCTGCAATGTTGGCAAACTATAAGCTCCAGAGTAATTCTTGAGCAACATGAGGAATCTGGTTAGCTTTCAGTTTGTTATTTTTAAACTCAGTCTGATATGCTCTATGTCATCTGATGTAGTTACAGCCATTTTTATTGTTGGGTTGACTTTGGATTTTAGTACTCTTGTGAAGGAAACAAATGAGAGCCAGGAATAGCAGAGGCTCTTTCTACACAGACCTGTCCAGGTACCTCAATCTTGTAGCTCCTACTGTTTCAGCTCAGTGCCCATTTGCACAGCTCTACCACTTCAGCCATAACCTTTCTCCACTTAAAACATGTAGCCCTCATGTCTGCCTGCCTTTTGGGCTTAAATGGCTCTATCCTACATCAGGCCTTTGAAATAAGGAAGTGTATCCACTAAGCACTCAGTCCAACTAATATTTCACTTCAAAGCCACATTCCAACCTTCATCTGTATAGGACAAGGCAAGTGCGCAGTTGCAAATGACTGACCTGAACATGAATGCTGCTAGTTTACCATAGCCTTTTCATCTCTTCCCTTACGCTGTTCTACAAACAATACATTTACTCAGCACGTTCAATGGTACAGGATGTCTTTACATCACCTCTGAGACAGAAACAACTCATTACCCCAATGAAGATAGACCAGCAAAACTACTAAGTCCTGATCAATGTCATGCTAAGTATTTATAAAGGAGGACAATTGGGGGCACTTGTACTTTTCCCATAGAAGCATTCCTCCACAGTGAGATTAATGGCACCCAACGTAACAAGCCAGGTACCTAAAGCCTCTCAAAACAAAACAGCAGGAGGAACAGTGCTGTTCACTAGACATTTTCAAGCTGTGGTCAGAGTGACTGCTGTATTGGCCTGGATTCTGAATACAACCTGTATCTAGTTAATGAACATGTGCTAGGACATGAGCATCAAAAAAGTGCTATGAAAAGTAATGCTTGCAAGCGGATTATCAGTTTGTGCATGGGAAGGAAGATACAGGTTTAACATCAACTCTTCAGTATTGACTGTTCCTTTACATGATGGAATATTCTCAAGTGCATCTGTACAAATGGATAGAGTAAGGGTCATCAACATTGTAAGGTTGAGTTTCAGTTTAGATCCAGTCAGTCAATTTTCTGTTAAGATTTTATAGAATTTTTCATGGAAAACATGAGCATTGTACTTCCAATTTAAATAGCTGTGTCAGGACAGAGACAAGCTGCTGCATATGAAGGAGCAGAAGTAAAACAGGCATCTCCCATGAATATTTGAAATGCTAGTGAACTTTTCATGTAACCAGAACGATATCAATAGTTTAAAACATATGGTGACATGGTGTTCTCTGAAATTAACTCCATTCAAAAGAATTGTCTAAATGCTTTTGATGCCACAAGAATAAAATCAAGGAGAACTTGGTCTAAACATACTCCATTTTGGGGTGAAAGACCCCAGGTGCTATGGGAAATTTCAGCCATGCCAAGGCTTGTGACATAACAGTGACTAGCCATTAATCCACATTACAAAACCAGGATGCCTTTGATATAGTTACCTGCTTGCTAAGTCCCTATCCAGCAATACCAGGGAATGCTACAGCTCAAGACTGGGGAACCTGAAGGTCAGATTTTTAGCATAGCTATGTATGGACAGAGTTGCAATACAAAGAGGTTTTGCACATTAAGGTAGTTGTCCACTGAGAGTTGCAATACCTTGCACATTATCTGCTTATAGCAGTGACCTGAGCCAGGCAGCATCAGTCCCTCATTTCCAAGAGCAGTAAATTTCACTTGACAGAAGTTCACAGAAGTCAGCCAGCAAGCATCTGAAATGAATGCTGTAGAATGGCACCTAAAAGCTAAATGTAGCTTTCACGTCTCCGTAGAGGCATTGTTTGAATACCACCAGCTGCAGCATGAGGAGATCCTACAGATGAGACAACTCTGGCCAAGAGCTAGATAAGTAGGAAGCGATAATGAGAAATTTTCAACATAAAGCGTGCCAATTAAATTAGATTGCATTCTTCCTTCCTGTGTTAAAAAAAAAGGAGAAAGCACACGCTTATCTCAAAAATCCTAAGATTTCTTGGAAGTGACCATTGCTTAATTTAGTCCTGCACAGCAGTTCCTAACTTATCTGTTGGCTCTCCATTAAAAAGTTCCTTTCCATAAAATTTGGAATTCCAGCTATTTCAGAACAAAAATGTTTATTTTAGATAGGAGAATTACATAATTTGCAGCAGAAGATAAAAAGCTACACAGAACAGCAAAGAGACCCTTTTCTTCTAACACACAAATTTGTCAGAGACAATAATGCTATATTTTTATTATTTTGCAGTGGGTAATGTGTCAGACTGGATGAGCATTTGACAAACTAACCTAGAGCAGGCCCCCATACAGAGGGATTTAAGAACAAACCCCTTAATGTGGATTGTGTTTGGTTATCAAACCTCTTGCCTGGCCATAAGAAAAGCTTATTTAAAAAAGAAAAAGATACTGTCATAGCTGATTGAAAAACAAAGATGTTCAAATTCTGGATCATTGTATTATATCTGTGCCATTTTTAATAAGCCCATGGTCTTTCTCCCCTTGCCAATTCCACCCACAAGTGCTCCAGACTTTTTCCCTGCAAACAAATGTTAACTGCCCATTTCAGTGCAGCCTACAACAACAAACGAGTGCATACAGCCCAGCATACATGAATAGTTTTACAATAAACCAGTGCCTGCAACCCTGTATTCCTAAAGAACCCTACTTCAACAAGACCCCCAGCATGCTGCCCAGGACTCACAAGCAGTCTTACTACAAATCAGCGTGTCCCTCAGAGCGCATGGACACCCTTTGGTAACCAGTGTTTACTGGCTCTGTTCCTGAACAAGCCTAAAACACCATGTGCCTACAGGGCATTAGGAGGATGAAGGGTCAGAATTAGGAAGTGGAGGGAAAGACTTCACAAGGTAATATTTTGATAACATCTGTAATGTTTGCAATCCATGCTTTACTGTGTTAGCAAAGGATTACATGGCATAAACTACCAAGGGAAGCAGTGGATTTTCTCTTGATGTTTTCAAATCAAGACTGGATGGCTTTTCTGTAAGATAAGCTTTAAAACACAAGTTATTGGGCTCAATACAGGGTACCTGGGTGAAATTTAAAGACCTGTACTATATAGTAGGTCAGACTAGAAGATCTAAGGTCCCCTCTGGCCTTAAGTTAGTTTCCTTTTCACAAACTCCAACTACTTATAGATCCAGGATTTCATTTTTTACTTAGACATGAGCTGAACAAGCAACTTTTAAAATAAAACCACTAATCTTGTGTATTGTATTAGTTTTCATGCTTCACTGCCATCAACTAGAAATAGTAAACTGGTATGCACGTTTTTGGCAAGTCATACAGATGTTTGAGAGGTCCTGCCCTCTCCACAGCATATCAGTGGATTCAGCCATAGCTCGGCATCACTACAAAGTAAAACAAAGCCGTCTACAGGAAATCACCAACAAAACACTCAGCTCTGCAGAGGCACCAAACTGGGCTTTAATGCTGCCTCAAGTCATCTAGTGATGCCAACGAGTGTTTATGTAATCCAACAACAATCAGAAGTCAATCAAACTAGAGGGGAAGGAGCCAGTGATCTGCTGATTAAGAGAAATATTACAAACACTTCAGATTTGTTTAGACAAAGTTTGGGCCACTGAGTTTGGTGGTAGAAGTCAGCCAACATCCATCCATTCATTATATTTTTCATGTGGAGATTAAAAGATTTGCACTATCAACTTACTAAAACCGTTACAAGGCAAGGCCAAGACATCCCTCATATAAAACATGTTGTGCACTTGTATTTATCCTCACATCTGGGGTCTCAAAGTGCTTTGTGAACATTAATTAAATGAGGACTCACAGCATGCAAGTTCTATTTTATCTACAGTCTAAAAGGATGAGGAAACTGAAGTAAAGAAATTAAGTGACTTGCCCAATCACACAGGAAACCCGTAGCAGACTCTGGAATAGAACCTAGGCCTTTTGAACTCCTGGATCTGCCATTATCCCAAAACCGCCCTTCTGAAAAAGTTCAATGTAGTAGGTAGTGCACAGTCCATGTTACCTAATTTCATCTCAGACTCTGGGCAGCAGGCTCTTTGGAAGACAGGTCATAACCAGTGCACAACTGGAATCTTTGCAGTCTCCATCTTTACTGTTTCTGGTGGTTGCTTACAATGAAGTTGTATGTTTCATTGACAAAGCAAATCTATGGTTGCACCACAGCATGAAGTGCAGTTGACACTTTTTAATGCCTCAATAATTCAGGATTCCCATTCACTTCACTGTGAATGGAACCAGAACACTCAAGTTCACTGTATGCTGGGTCCATTGGATGGTTCCACCTCACTTCTCCATTTGAGGATTTTGCAGTAAATGCCTGATTCTCGCTTCAGGGAGATGGCTGAGGAAGCCTACAGTCCTGGCTTCACTACCCCTTTCCTTTCCTCTGCTGGCTGAGTGAATGTATTATATACACACACACACACACCTACTTATCTTCAGTAATTACACTGCACCTTGCACCTCTATCTCGTGTTGCCAAATTGCAGGTGTTGGCACGAACCGCAGGAAGTTCCTTAGCCTACCTTAAGCATCACCTTAGCCCATGACCTAGAGGACAGTGAACTCAGTGAATGAGCCTCCATTTTCAGTTTAACAAGATTTTTTTTTCAGTGAGCCAGGACTGTCTACAGTGAGCTTGTAATTGGGATCAGTCCTGTGTAAGCACCACATTCTGAAAAAACCCAAATCTGAAACAGTAGAAAAAAAATAAAAAACCCAAAGCATATTGTACTGCCCAACCTCAATTGATTCCATAGAACAAGTATATTTGGAATGGCAGCCGCCTAATCCTTCTTAATGGAAGTACATATGGACATTCATTGCCATCTTCACGAGCCATTACTCCGCAGAACAGGTCCGTTTCGGCTCGACAGGAAGCCCACGATGTTATTAGGCAGGGATCCAAGTTCAGAATTCTGTTTCCAAGCCAGTGGTTTTCAACCGATTTACATCTGCTGCCCCCTAAGGAACTTCAAATGCAAGTGCAGAACCCTTTGGAAGTCTTACGCAGACTGCTGACCCCCAAGGGTCCACAGAGCACAGGGTGAAAGCCACTGTTCCAAGCTCCCAGATCACCAGAGGCTGAGGCAGACAATATTATTCTGCAATTAACTCTGAGCTTTGGAGACATGCCTACACTACCATTCCTACTTCTCTTCCTGCAAGTATTACGGTGTGTACATCACTCGGGGCACACCTGTTTGTAATCTTTTGCCTCAAGCGACATCTATGAAATGCATACCCACACAACGCCCTTTCCCCCTTCAAGTTCTTGATTCCCATACGTGGAGTTCAGCAGCATACTCGTGTGACTGCTTTGATGCTGTGTTACCTTTATCACCACGGTCTTCACCCCAGGAGTTCTCCACCCTCCATTTCTCAAATGACTCTTCTTGCCCATCCTGGAAAAAAGAACAAAGTAAAACAGTACATATACACGTTCAAGTGTAAGAAACATAACAATGGGGAGGGCAAGTGCTAACGAAGTCAGTTCAGTTAATGTAGATGAGGCCTATTCACAACCGTTGATTAGAAGGTGAGAGTGAACAGTTCTCAATTACTTCTTGTAATGAGAACCATTTCAAGTCCCTATTTAGACCCAGTCTGATTGTGTCAAGTTTGCATACCCGTTCTGGCTCTGCAGTTTTTGAAGTTAGTCTTTAAGGTGCTACAGGACTCTCGTTGTTCTAACAGATGAAAGTATTTGGGAATATCTTTTAGACACTTTTATAAAGTTTAGGGAGCTGTTTTTCCCTTCCTGTGATAGTCTGTGCTAATCCGATTTGAAAGATGCTTATAATTTCTTGGAATACATGCATCTGGCATATGCACCTACACAATTTTTCTAATCTATTTCAGTCCTTTCCTAGTTCGAATCAGTGCATACAAGGCCACAAACTAACATGTCACATAAAATTCTCAAGCTCTCCAGATGTAGCATTTCATCCCATTGGAGAATGTGTAATGTTTTTAACTAATGAGGAACAATGGATGTGCCCAAAAGAGTCTTAAAAATAAGCAACAAATATTTAGTTTAATCCAATCAAGGCAGAAAAAAATACTAAGGTTTTGCTGTATTTTAAAATCAAAATCCTCAGCCCAAAAAAGACGGTGTGCAAATTTGCTATCTTAAATGAATTAGCTCAAGCCATTTTGTTTCTTAGATAAAAAAGAATCAAGATGCCTAATTCCTTCAAGACCCATGACACTTCCCAGAACAGGAATTGTCTGTCAGTAGGGGAGGAAGTTATTTTGGTGAAGTGCTTTTCCTGTTTGCATTCACAGCCTAGAGAGTCTTTCTAATCATGGGTCTTGATTGCAGAGGCAAGGCAGTGCTGCTGTAACTTAACTGGATACTATAGGAACTGCTCACTGGACTTTGTCTACCCGGATAACCCCACTTTTCACTATGCTTATTTTAGCCTCCCCAAACTAGACTTTCAGCCTGCATGGTGCAGCATTGCCTGGTCTACATGAAAAGAAATTGAAACCAGTTAAGGCCCCCCAAGAAAGGTAGCATAACACTACCACATGGAATCACCCCAAAATATTGGTCATTAGGGGATCTAGCTGAACTGTTTCAGCTAGTCTGAGTCCACATTAAGCTTTAAGTGATGACTAAATTTGCTGAAAGCCAAATCAATTAAAACAACCAGTTTAGTGCCAGTGTGGACTCAGACTAGCTGACACAGTTCAGCCAGACCTCTTAAGTGACTCAGTGGTCTTACGAAGTCTCCCTGGTTCAGCTCAGCAGCAGTGTGTTCTGGAACTAGGGTATAGTTCCCAGGAGTCATTGCAACTGAAAGTTTAGGACACTGCTTGCTAGAACAAGGTGGCAAACGTGAAACGTTCAGTAAGGCAAGTGTAGGCACTTTGAACTGTTTGTGCTCAAACTGGTTCAATGACAAAGCAGTTTTCTAGTGTAGACAAGACTTGCATTCCAAAAGGTTCATGAACACTCTAGCATATATTGCATGTTCTGAAAAAATCCTGTGTTTTCACATGGTTATCAAGCACACAAGCACTGAGATGTGACTGATTTCCATGATAGACTAGAGTTCACTCTAGTCTTCGGAAAACCTGCCCCTTACCTCCCTTGAGTACCCACATCTACATTAGAGTTGCTACACTGAATTTTTACAGTTTTGGGATGAGATCGTGTGGGGGGGGGGGGAGACACGGACACGACTTTAGACAGTAGACAAGGGCCCTTAACATGAGTTACTGAGATCTACCAAAAGCACTAAGCCAAGTCCGCTCATGAGTGCTTTTTGAACAAAAGTTTATAGCATGGTTTAGAAATACTTGCATGGATTAAGTGTGCCTCGTTTGGAAATAAATTACATTGTAACATTAATGAAAATCATAAGCGAAATCCCATTGTAATCACAACAGGTAAAGACTAATGCCTTGATGGATTTACTACTACCACCTTTGAAAGCTCCTTTAGATTAAAGTAAGGTTTATAAAGCTGAACATGTGCAAACTTATAAATAGAAACTAAAACGTAGCCATTGTTTTAGTAAGAAAAATGTCTTCCAAATCTGGACATCTTCTAATTTTAAAGTACCACTTCCTTTAAGTAAGTTCCTGGTTCTAGAAATATCAGTCATCTCATTCTTTCAAGACCTAAAGTATATAGTCTGTGTATGGGAATGTTTTCTCATCTAAGCAGATCTTCCTTAGGTTTGTCAAACTTCTGGCAATAGGTGTCAGTATAACCGAGCCCATTCATTCATTCCGATAGCCAGGTTGTGTATCGGAGTTCAGCTTTTGCCTATCAAAACCATCAGAGGTTAAAAAAATGAGGTGCAAATCAAGGAAGCAGAATGCCAGGAAGGAATTTCTACTTGTATAACTTTTGCTGTTTCAAAAAAGTTTTGATGTGAAAAGAAACCAGATTATAGCATGAGTCACTTTATATTTCCTTATATGAATATCATTGTGTGCAGGTGAGACTAAAAGTTAGTAACTACAGATTAGGGACTGTGCCAATTTAGTATAATTAGTAGTAAGGTTGCTATATACTATATACACAAATTTCACACGAATTACAAGTTTATATAAGAATTTCAAACAGCTACAAATGTATAAATTTTAAATCTAACAATTTCAGAAATCAGAATATTCATTAATCCTAATCATCACACCAGATCAACTCTAATTTGACACCAGAAAAGCGCATGTGCAAAAGACCAGCATGTAGAATACAAATGAATTTTGAAGAGTAGTTCTGAGGAAAAACCGATGACACTCAGCAATCCCATTTCACATCCTCATGCCAAGTACTGACTTGCTGGGCAAGTTTTCAGTACTATGCAAGTAATTACTTCTCAAAACAAGTAATCTTGGTTTGGAAGAAATTATTTTTTCAAAAGGAATCTTAACTTTGACTTTTTGTATCAGGATGTAGGGGAAGTTTAGGTTTTTTTTTTCCCCAGAAAACACAAATGAAAGCTGAAAATTTTATGCATCTAGGTACCTAAAGATGTTGAGTTTCACATGTTTCTTGCAGCTGACATTCTGGTTTATTATACTGCCAGAAGCTGAACTGCATGCTAAAAGTGCTAAGAACTGTACTTAGCTGTGCTATTTTGGGGTTTAGATTCTTCTCTCCCTGTTCATGGATGTGTCACAGAAGTTAGGTTCTACTAATTTTGGGGAAGGAGTGTTATTTGAGTGCTTCCTGCTGGCTCTTCAAGCAAGTTTTAAGTAGCACAATGGTTGGTGCTAGACCTAGATTAAACAGCGTGCAGTGGAGAAGGATATCTGCTATCGCCTTTCATTCCCTGGTCAGTGAGAGAAGTTGGAATTCATGTACCATTTAAAGCCAGCCAAGGTATATTTTAAGTTTCCTGAAAACACAAGCCCAATTTCTTTGCCTCTCTCAAACAAAGTTTCTGGGCAGGAAAACTAACTACAGCTTTGTCATCTAGGATTCTTCACTTGTCGGTAACTTACTATTTTTAGGTTGTCCGAACACTCAAAGGCCCAAGTGACACAGGTGAATAAAGCCACAATAGGCATGATGTGCAGGTGTGACATCCCGCACATAGGCTGCCTTTCTGCAGAACACATACATTGTGAGTGAACCCTGAGCATATAAACAAACTGCAGGAGACTTCAAATACATCAGTGCAAACACTACAAATGCTTGCGGAGGAGATCATACCTTCTCTGAGAAGGCAGTGAGGACCATGGCATGGGTCATCATCGACTCTCCAAAGATCAATCGTTCTGCTTTGTTCATGTTCTTGACGGAGACACCAAACACAAGGTTATGCTCAAACCTACAAGCAAGCCATACGAAGGTTATGAACACAGAAGGAATCAGTGGAACATGATGTCCAGTGATGTATTGCACAGGACTATGACAGTCTTCGCTCCTTCTAAACTCCCCAGTTAGAATACATGCTAAACAGACCCTTTTTGAAATGCCATTCACTAAGTAGTAGGGAATGCAAGTAACTACACAAGCTCAAGGAGTGGGCTGTGGAATAACCACATTCAGAGACACAGCCTGTTGTCAGGTGCCACATCCCCTTCTTTTCAAGAGGCACAGGAGGGATATACTACATTTAACTGCCTCTCTCCCCCCCAGCTAAAAATATTTTATATTAACATTTCACATCAGTGAATTAGCAAATGAACACATTCAGAGTATCGACATTTTAGTTAATCGCCAAAAAAGAAGGGGATTAAACAGAAAGAGGTCCAAACACTTGTTTTACTCATTTTGGTTCGAAACAAAAATTGGAAGAGTTCTTTTGCTGGCCAACAAGATTTATCACCGTAGCATTTTCACTTTGTAGCCATTTTGCCAGGAACAGTGTGCCCAGAAAATGATTGGGTTTGGATTTCCTGCACTTACACATTCAGGTCAAGGATGCCCAGCTTGCCATGGAAGTGTTTTCCAACATCGCAACCGAACCACACAGCCTAAAAATAGGAGAAAATAATCGTGCCTGTGCCATATGCCAAGAGAGTCTCTTACACTACAAAAGGAAGTGCTGTGCCACAGACTGGAGGAAACCACAAACCTCGCCATCTTTAATGGAAGCCGCAGCCATCTTTTTCAAGAGATCAATAGGCTGATTGTTGTAGAGGGTTTTTCTCCCTCCTATCAGGTTGCCCAAGTACGCAACTGTGTACAGCTTGTTGTACTCGTTCTGGGGTCGAGGATCATTCACTAGACAAATCTGCCACGAATGAGATGTCACTAGTTAAATTACAAATAAATTGAAGCCTCAAAAAAAGTAGTAAGTCCAGGTATATCTCCTAATAGTGTTTCTGCTCTAGCCAGCTGACCATCCCATGCAACTGAGGACTGCTTCAGTTGGAACATCAGGTTTATAGGTGTGCAATGAAAGACCTCTAAGCTGATTAATGTAATCCTAAATGCTGTACAAGAACTTCATTCTATGCTAATTAATATTTTAGCATCAAGATCCCCATGGTTAAACTATTCAGAAGATCTTACAGCAGCATGAAAACATGATTAAAGCACAATTAATCCAATAAAAAATACTCATCCAGATTCACACAAAACCAAGTGAGGGGTACAGTGCAAATCCAAAAAGGGATGTGGATGCAGAAAAAGATGGGAAGATAAATTTAAGGCCAACTTCGACTCATTTGGGAGCGACAGCCTCAGACATTTCCCATAGCTACCAGTGTAAAAAAGAAAACTGCTTCAACAGCAGTGCACAGTCCTGTAAATTTAACATTAAAAGAGGCTCCAGAAACAACAGGCACTTATATTCTCCAACCTTGTCTTCCATGTTGAAGAGGGGCTTGACATGTTCCTTGTAGAACAGCAATGGTGTGATAGGGCCAATCTTGTGGTAGTTCTTCTCTTTGTCTCGGAACTCCCAGGTGAAGGTCTCATGAGGGTTACCCAAACAGGTGTTCACTATTCTGAATATCTGCACAGGAACGCAGACAGGCATGAAAATTCACCCAAGCCTTCTCTCCTGGGCTATCAATTAAGCACCAAAATTCTGCAGCTGGGCCAGCTACAGAAATGCTACTAATCAACTGATATCTTCACATGGGGACCAGCAGAATCAGGTCCTGAATGTTTAAAACCTCTGAATAACCCTGTGCTGCTGATCAGGTTTCCCCAGCCAGTACTAAAAAGCCCCATTCTGTACCATCTCCTAGAGGGAAATTAAAGGGCACAAGATCAAGAGCTTCCTCACCATGCTAGAAATGCCACAGGATCCCCTCTTATGCTCTGTTGTTTTGCTTAGGATCTCAAGGTCAGGCACAAATATATTAAGTTCCAAGTCGTAGGAGAGTGGTAGCAGTGAAATACAGTGAAGATGTGTATGGCTCAGCTGATACGCTGCCCAATCCTTAACTCTAGCAATTCCACGGAAGTGCAATGAAACCTTTCCCCCAGACAGAAAGTGTGTTTAGACTATGCAGTGGAACCTACAAGCAGTTCCAGTCAAAGACTACAATAAGGACTATAGCTGTTGAGATGGAGAAAGAAGCTGCCAAGCCAGTTGCTACCTGTCAGAAGAACCCTCCTCCCCACTAGCATATGAAAACATGGTTTGTGAAAGGACTAATAATGTACGTTGTCTTATGCACACCATAATCTTCTCTTCTAGCAGACAGACCCAGAAGCATTTTCATTCTGATGGTACACCACCACTAATCCCTTTTCCTTCTACAAGATGGATTTGGATTTCTATAGTGGGTTTTTGCTTCTTTTGGAAATCCAAGAATAATCTTCTGGTCTGTTTTAATATATTTAACAATACATTATACTTAACCCTAATCTAGGTGACTGAAGGGCTCTGTCTGCTGACTGTCACATCCTTGGTTGAAACAGTCCTTTATAGCTGACATGCATCTATTAAATAAAGGCTCTTCGGCTAGATTTCAAGATTTAAAGGAACACTGTCAACAACTTTTCTTTAAGAGGTCAGGCTAGTGGTCCTCCTCTCTCTTATCTCACTATACAAGTGCCCATCTTCATATACAATGTCAGTTTAGAGGTGGCTTCCTGGGAGCACCACACTTCCCTCGTGTGGGTAGCTTGTTCAGGCCACGTTAAATGGCTAGATATTGCCAGGAGCAGAACCCCCCCTTCTAATAGGCTTTCGGGTCCCATTTTCTTTTGAAGCTGTGCAGAAAACAAAACCAAAAAAAACCATGGGGGGGGAGGGAGAAGTATGTTAGAGGATTTCTGGTTTTAATCCTCATTTCGCTTGCCAACCAAGGCACTTACCTAAAAATCTTCCTGCCAGTAAATGTTTTAAAAGGCACCTTTGAGCTCCAATATAGGATACCCTTCTGGCAAGAGCAACAGTGCATTTGGCAATGTACAAGATACAAAGAAAAATGTTCCTGTCCTGAGGAAATTATAGTCTAATAATGATAATAAAAGAAATCAGTTCTTAAGTGGAAACCAGGGCATTGGCTCAAGTTTTTATTGGAGAAATTCCTTCTTGCTTAGTTTTTATAGAACATGTTTCCAATAAAGGTTTTAAAGAACAAATTTAAACCCCTGGCCTCCTATAAATGTTTGATTCTCACACAGATTATGTTTGCACAACGATAACATTAGCCAGTGGGCATCCCCATGTTACCTCAGCCTGGTTCTTCACCACACGGAATTACAAAAATAAAACAGGTCAATTGAAAATGCTTAGAAGAGACCAACAGGCAAAATGGTTCCAACTGAAGAAAGGAAAGTGATTGAGACAGAAGCCTCATGTCAGCAAGAGCAACTCTGCCTGGAATGGTCTCCTTGGCTTGTTTATCACCACACCCACCATAGGACACCCTTCAATATCTACAGAGCTTCCTCTTCCGATGCCCAGGGGAAGCTTGTTTCAACTAAACAGAGCTTTATATCATTCTGGTGACAGCTAACAGCAGGATAATGTAAGGATACAGTGACTTTGTTTAAAAAAATAGACAGGGAAGAGAGGGGCAACTACTGATAAGTAGAGTCCACAAAAAGGAAGCACAGAAGCCAGAAGAATTCAAACAAAATGCAGCAACCTGAACTTGTGACCTACCACATGCTGCTTCAATAAGGGGCATGTTGCTACTGAAACACAAGAGATTCAGTATTCACACACAGACTATACAACTGCTCAGTGCCAGATAAAGGATTGGTGCCCACAATTAGTGAACAGAGTCAAAAGTTTGCAAATGAACTCAATGGAGATTGAGTCACCATCTATCTGTTTTGCCATGCACAGAACTCAAACCTCGAATGTATAGGACAAATGCCAACAAACAAGTGAAGCAAGACAGTTCAATACACCTTTAAGCCTGTTAAATGCTTTTGCAGGTTTACAGTAAGATTGCTTTGCCAGCTGCATCTAATTACAACATTTAGTAAAAGGAAATCTACTTAAAATGGTAGTCAACCATCAGTGTTGCAACAGGCAGAATGGGGGTTAACTATGAGGAAGAAAGTGTTGGGTTTTTTTTTAAACTGTCTCCAGAATAGATTCAGATAGAAATTGAGCCATTAAGGTGCTCTGCTTCCAGTTTTAATGGTAGACAATAGGAGAGTCTAAAAGCCAATGAAAAATGTAAATTTGCAGTGAACGCTATGTGTCTGCCTTATCTGAATTAAGCAAGCCATTCCAGGAAGCTTTAGGTTAACTCAGCAATTAAGTCCTCTAGTGGATTTCTGCACCCACAGCATAAAGACATCATATTAATAGATATTAAACTCCAAAAAGGTAATTTGCAAGAGACTGAAGGGTAGACTCAATAAAGTAAGAGGTCATTTGGCCCCTAGTGGGGCACTTGTTTGATGGTATAAAGGTTTGTTTAAAAAACGAAAACACACTTACATACCTCAAACAGCACAGCACCAGTTTTGCTACCACAACACATTTCTTAATCTAACCTTAGAACTGGGGATAGTGTACGTTTTGTATATGCACTACAATAGCCCCTGGGTCTCTCCCCCTGATAATACAACCTACACAAGGCATAAAAACAACAACAGGAAGCTTTTCAGAACTTTGTTGAGAGTAAGGTATAGGAGATTAACATCTGTAAATCTGCCTCCAACAGGGTGGCACAAAATGAGCCAGTGGGCCTGTTCCAGACACTTATGACAGATCTATCCATAAACTTCTGTAAGTAGAAAATACAGAAGGTATCTGTTTTTAGAAATATACATGGCCATATACACTAATCTTACCATACTATGGGCTACAAGATCGCTACTTCTAATCCATACCTGTTGGCTGTTTGACAAAAAAAAAAAAATCAAACTTAAGGAGAACAGAATAAGATGAAAATAGTGTATAGTATCTCTTGCATATGCAGAAAGCCCAAGTGCTAACCTTTAGGTGAGTGCCAGGCAATGCACACTACGCCTGCAAATTAGTTTATTTTAAACCAAATGAATACAGAGAGGTACTTGGATAGTCTGTCTTTAAGAAAAGAAAATGAGTTGCTTTTTCTAACTGGTAAAGAGAATGCTGTATATTTAACAGTTTTTTCTATATGCTAAAGCATGAGAAACTGAACTTTTCATTATTCTTTTCTGCTCTCTTGTGGGGAACTTCTGCAACAACACGTGTACTGCACACCTTTAAGTTTAGGGAATATAGTTTCCAAGTCCTCTAGTCCCTGCCGTGAGACCAGGCTGTCCATATTATTTTGGTCTGGTTTAGAATGAAAATACCGGGGTTTAGAGTCTAACTACGCTGAAAGGGGCAAATCCTCAGCTGATGTAAAGTGTCCTAGCTCCATGATCTGTCCAAGTATTTAAATACAATGGTATCCCAAAAACACGAACAGTTCACATAGGAAAACATTACTAAAAAACCTTCAGTAACACTTTAGACGGTGCATTGCCATCTGTGTCCCTAAGGCCTGGTCTACTCTTACCTTCTGGATTTGATGGCAGATCCGCAAGTGATGTAAAAACCTTGCGCATCTCCCATTGACTTCATTGCGTTTGTTTCGTGTGCCGTCCATGCTGCACTAATGGCAACAGCGTTCTGGTCGAGGCAGCGCTACACTTGCGGGGGTGGTTTTCCTCTGTCGATTTCTGGACCGACTGAGCAGGTCTACTCAGACTGCTGAGTCAATCCAGAGACATTGATCTGATGGCAGCAAATTTGCCACCGCCATTATAGACCCAGCCTAAGACTTTTGTGCAACAGAAGGCGTTTGTTTTGCACTTCACCAATAGCTCTAGAACAAGAATAAACCAGAATTGTTTCATCTATAGCAGCTCCTTTCTGCTGTGGAAAGGATCAGGTCATCTACATTACCTCTTCTATCATAGTGTTCTTTGCATCAGTGAGTTCTTGCTTAGTTGACCCACTTGCTACCATGTTTCTTAGCCGTACACAGTACTCTCTCATCTGTTTAAAAAGAAAAGCCATTTTATCACTCTAATAGGACCACAAAAAGTATCAACATGCATATTCTGTACTTTAGAACGCCATAAAACAATTCCTATTAGGCAACCATCACAAAAGGTTTGTTTACAGAAAAAAATCCCTTTTGATACCACTTTTAAAAGTTGGTTCTTTGCATTAAATTTTAGAATAATCTAAAACCAACTTTAATCTTTTCCAACCACCAACCTGAAGTTCACTACTAGCAAGCATTTCCCAGAACTAGATTCTTCTCAATGTCTCACTGTAATGTGACACAGGGATGTCCAGAACTTGCAACACCATTTCTGAGACTGGCAGAGAGCAAGCTCAATTTCACTCTAAATTACATGTTTTGTAGTTCTCTTGCACAACTGATATCTTCAAAGTAATGAAGATGTAGTGATGTTTTCTTGCTGTGGGAATTGAGGTCAAGACACCAGATGCCTCAAGTTATTGTCACCAAGATCAAGTAGCACTGAATGGGATTTCCTTTCAGGCCAGTCAGTTTGCCAGGATTCAAGCAGAAAACTGAAACATGGCAACCCTGAGCAATGCCACTAAATCCCTGGCTTAATTTCAGCATACTGATTTTATATACCGCCTCGTTGGTATAGATTTCTGGGGATAGTTGTCCCTTGATTATGTGCTTGTGAATTGCCAAAACAAAGCCTTCAGTGGAAAGGGTTGATCATCATTTCCTTTGTGTGTGTCACAATGGAGTCAGAACCTTGTCTGATTGCCTAAACCTGCTTTCTTCCTTTGTCCCAGTCACTTCAGTATTTCAGATGGCACTGCCTCCTTTTCCTATGCAAGCTGGTTTCTGTTCTGTATTCTTAAAACCCATACTTGTAAATCAGCCACCATACTTGGCAACCGGCATCATTAGAGCCTTGGCATCTTGGTCGGCAGCACCGCAGGGGTGGGGGGGAATCAGCTCTCCCTGAACATGAGGTTTGCAGAAAGATCGTCTGTCAGCCAGGTACACAACACTTTTTGTTTGTGAGTCAGAGAAAAAGACCATTGTCTAGAAGTGTCACAGGGAACATTTTCAAGCTATTGTTTGAAAACAAGAGCATCACACCCTGCTAGTAGCAGCTATTCATGCACCTACTTCCTGTTCCCTTCCCAGAACTTTAGAACCGTCTCCCCCCAGCCAGCCTTTTAAGCCTTACAAATGCAGCATTTGTATGGAAGCAAGGAAGTACCCAGACTGGCTCTTAATGTTTTGATCAATAAAGAAAATTTAAGGAAGCTGGTCAAGAACATCTGGAGTTTATGGTTTCTTCCCAGCTCTCTGTCTACTAAGAGAGAGCACAATTTTAGATCCTTTACCTTATGATTCAAAATCTCATTCATCCTTCTGGAGGCCTCTGTGGTGTGAGATTCAGGGAAATATTTCTTGGGGATAACACCGTATTTTTCTAGAAGAAAAAAATGACAAATGTCAATGGATACATCTTGGATGCTGGGCAATCATAGCTGTGTCAGTCCCAGGATATTAGAGGGACAAGATGGGTAAAGTAGTATCTTATTGGATCAGCTTCTGCTAGTAAGGGAGACAAGCTTCTGAGCTCTCTAGAGCTCTCCTTCAGGGGTGGGACAGATACTCCCAGGGTCACAGCTAATGGATGTTCCACCTGGCGTTTAGCTCGGATACTTGGAGTGCCAGGGTGAGTTTACGGGGCAACTGTTGAGACATTTTTAACCAGCAAATGTTGAACAAATCTATTATGAACGAGGAGGGGTTGCCCACCAGGGCCCCGGGGCTTTGAAACTCATTTCTTCCTTTGGGTAGAACAGCTCACCTTTGTTAACCCCCAGGGTGTGCTGCACAGCCTGTATCTCATATGCAGGCAGGAGAGAAACTGGCGAGTTTGACATGTGTTGCTCCATTCATGCTGTTTCTTAGCTATTTTGATGCAAGGGTAATTTACAGAGTCTATTTTAAAAAGTGTATGGAGGGCACCTAGAACCTGAGACGAGTTCTCTTTTGCATCATGGAGTAGAAATTTAAATAAATTTGAGATAGAAGACAGTGATGATATGAATACCCACATGCCTTTTCTGTTTAAGCCACATACACAAAAGCTCAGCCTCTCTAGGACTTTCTCCATTAAGTGTTGGCATGATGCCCACAGGAAAGCTGCAATACGTTTCTGGATATGAAAATGGTAAGCAGCATGCTTTGTGTAATAAGCGTTGAACTACTAGATTAGTGAATAATTCAGTGCATAAATTTGCTGTCACCTTTGGTTTCTACAGTCTGTGTTTATACTCTAAAGAAATTTAGAGCTGGTTAAATTGGATTCCACTCTCTCATTTTAGAGGGGACAAAGCTATAAGAAGGGAAGTAACAACAGAGTTTATCCCAAGGGTTTTAAGAATTACATTTGTGGTTTGGTGCAGTCAAGCATTTAAGGGGACATAAATTGCCACCTCAACTGTAGTGGAACTAAAGGAAAGCATAAAAGGCAAGTTCATTTTGGACTCAAGACAGGGCTCTTAGCGCTCCAAGCATATTATTTGTTCAGTTTATCAACTATGTCTCCTATCAAGGGCAGAACACTGCAGTTAAAGGTTTCATTGTTAAAAAGTAACCTAAGTCTTTTGGGGGAAGACAGAAAAAAGTGAACTGAGTGAAAATGGCAAGCTGCATGTATTCTGGTAATCATATGAACCAGTGCTTCATTCTGGAGCTTGGAAAAAGCATTTCAGGATTGTATTGATTCCAAACTTGGTTTTGAGGGGAGAGTGAGAAAGGCTGCAGCATGGAGAAACCAACATGACAGCAAAATTCAGTTCATCTCTCAGTCTGAAGCCTTATTTCTTACACCTGAGTAGCACCTTTAACGTAGGATTGCTTTAGCATTGCCAACCTTTATGCAAGTTGTTTTAGTCTATGAAGCATGAGAACCACTTGGTATGTTACATAATCATGCCAGATACACAGCAAGTGAGTGGTGTGAGAATTCTGTTACTATCCTTAAATGGCTTGCATCCCTTTACAATCACTGAATTGCTCTGATTAGCCAAACTACAAATAAATGCTAGTGAACATTTTCCACAGTGCACGGCACTTACAATCTATTATGTCTGTAGAACATAGGCTATCAGTATACGAATAATGCACTGCTGTAAATATTAGTTACTTCACACCTGATCCTTCAGACAAGAGTAGAGTTTTGGGAACCCCTTTCAGTCTCAGTTTCCCTTACCAATAATATTAACCAGCATATCCCACTGTCCTCCATCGTTGGTGGGGTTGGAAAGCAGGAACTGTGTCAGCCTCCCTTCTACAGGCTCATTTTCCTGAGCTGTTTCCACAAAGGCATTTAAAAAATAGCAGCAGCGTTCAATCTGGAACAGGACAGATAGGGTAACAATCTTTGCTTGTAACGTACCATGTGTTACTTCATTTGTGTGCGCGCATGCATTTTTTTTTTTGGGTAAAAACTCAAGGGGGGGGGGGGAAGAGATCTATGCTGTCCTCTTCCATTATACATTTTTAATTTTCTCTCTGCTACTCTAGATATAATCCTCTAAGCATATTTCTGTTACTTGTTATCTCTTGTAAACCTTTAGTTCACATGGAGGAAAGAGAAAGAAAGTGAGTTAGTAGATGGGGAAAAATAGAAAATGCAAGATGAAGCCTGTCTTAACTGTACTAGCTGCTTTTACATAGCCACTGTTGGAAATAAACAAGTGAATTAGCTTCCAGCAGTGGGTCGCAGGCACAAGAAAACTATAGTGTTGTTCCTCTGAAGTCTCCTATGGGGATCCTTGAGAAGATTTAGAAATCTTGAAATAAAAGGTTATTCTTTTTCACCCAAAGAATTTGCTCTGAAAAACAGAACTTTTTTTTTCTTCTCAATCCAGAAATACTTGCCCCCCATCTCATCTAAAGAAACTCTGCCTAGGACTTTTGAAGACTGCTTTCAGAGTTTCTCCTTGGCAGCTTAGCAATAGCCTGAACACCCTTACAGAGGGAAATCAGACTGTCAATCTTGGTTGCATGATAAAACTTCCCCTAAGAAGAGTCTAAGGCCAGCATTGCTATACCTTATCCCAGTAAAAGATGTATGCTTGGCTGAACTCAAACTCTTCAATGTTGAACTTCTTCATGACAGGAAGACGCATCACATTCAGGCATGAGAAGATCCAGCATCTCCCTGAAGAGAGCAAAGAAACAAAAGTTAAATCGTCCAGCTTTATGAAGATTTGCACAGGCTGTATTTAAATACAAGATGTATATGGTGATGTTCAGTCTCATTCTTTTACAGTATTTAAAAAAAAAACTACACACAAACCATGAGCAAGTGGCAAACAAGCAAGACGACAGCTCCTAGCATCACAGACCTGAATTCTACCCTTGGCTAAGCCAGCGACTCCCATCGGATCTGTGAAACCCCTTACTGAGTTTAACTATCTTTGGTGTTCATCATATTAACAGAATGCTTTATGTATTATTGTGGGTTTGGCTATTCAAAGGGCTATGTTGAACAGTGTGGTGGATTAAAATGGATTTTTGGACAAACAGCATCAAGTGGTTTGCCTGGGGAATCTCTAGGAGGCGGCAAATGCAAATTTCCACTTCCGGTTATGCAACAGACCTAGCCTTTTGAAGCTTCGCCTCGAGGAAGAGAACCATTGTCTGCTGATTACCTGCTCTTGGAATCAGAAGATCAAAGGCCCAAGCTGTATAAAGGAAAGACTAACCAATTCACAGGAGTGCTACTGCTGAGCTAAAGCAGTCAAGAGCTTGTAACCACAGAAAAACCCTTTTGTGGGGTTTGAAGGGCTGACTCCTACCGTGGGGCGGAGGGGAGATGTCTCTAGTAAACTCATTAGCATGCATGTAGCTTCTTTTATTGTTTGTAATTATTTTTCTGTAATGCTTCCATTTTAAGAATAAATGTACTTGCTTAAAAAGGGCTGTGTGGTAACTTACATTTGCAAGCAACTATGCTGTTTATAGTTTTTGGAAAGAAACCAAAGTGCAGGCACTGGCTTGCTGGAAGTGTCACAGAGTAGGCAGGGAACTGTGCAATTGGAAAAACCCATCAGGAAGGAGACAGACAGGTCTCTGCCCAGCAGAGATGACAGTTAAGGAGGCAATCATTTACAGTGGGTACCAGCAATGGACCATGGAGGAGGAATACAGGTGCAGTTGCCCTGAACTGTGACAGCCACTTTAGCTCTCTTTATCTCAGTTTGCCTCCCTAGAAAATATACACTATGTATCCAACTCACAGGGATGTTGAAACGATTTTTAAGGTGCTTTGAAGATGAAAAGATAAGAGCCAAGAATTCCTAAAAGCCAACCTGAAAAGGGCAAGCTTTCAAACAGCTCTTGAATGCCATCACAAATCTGATATTTCCAATATCAAAAGGACAGGGGTGAAAGTTTCCCTCATACAGATTAATCTAGAAACTATTTGGGAAAAATAAGCTCCTGGTTCTGAAGACATTCTCTGTCCACCAAATCCATTGTAGCTGGAGTAACAACTTAGAAATAGATCATTCTGATTATTAATTGTCAAGTGTTAAAAGTTACCGTCTATTGTCTTAAACCAAAAGCAGACTTTAAAACGGCCACGGGTCCATTGACCGAGCCAGGCTTTTTCGGCACGGATTCAAGACTGCAGCCAACTGCCAGGCCTCGCAAGAGGGCTGTGTGTCTCGGCGTGCCCTGCCGGAGGAACACGTCCCAGCCCCGGAGCGTGCCAGACACTCTTCGCACAAGCCCAAGGAGCAGAGGCGCGCCGGTGTTAACGGACCAGCGAGCCCGCTGCCCGGCGCGGGTGCCGGAGCGGAAGGCGGCTGTGTCGGGGCGGCCAGGGCCGGGGAAGGCTTCGCTCGCAGGCCAGGCGAGGAGGCGCCGGGAAGGTCCCTTACCTGAGCTTTTCTGGTTGGTGACCGGCTTGCCTTCGGCGGGCACGGCGTGCTGGAACACGTGCACGGTCCGCTGCACCGTCTCCCGGTCCAGACACGCCTCCAGGGGGTCGCTGGCGGTGGCGACGTCCCGGGCCAGCCGGAACAGCGGATCTTCCCGCAGCTTCCGGAGCAAGAGGGCGCTCGTCTCCAGGCAGAGCCCTGTCGAGACAAGCGCGTCAGGCGGGGCGGCGCCGGGGGCTCGCGGCCGCCCCGGGGGGCCCCACGGCGGAGCAGCTGGCGAGGGGCCCCGGACCCGCCCCCCCGGGAGTTGGTGCCCCCCCCCAGGGTCCCCGCCTACCCGGCTCGGTCATGGCGGCGGCAGGCTCAGAGCACGGACGGGACAGGACGGGCTAGGCTGGCACGAGCCGAATGGAGCCGGGCAGCGCACGGGGGAGCCTCTTATAGCGGCCGAGCCCGGCACCGGAAGCCGGAAGCGCAGCCCAAGCCGGCTGGGCGGAAGGACGGCGCGAGGCGAGGGACACGCCGCGCCGTGGGCGCCGCGCGCTGTGCCGGAGAGGGGCGGGGCCGGCCGGGGCCTGTCCTTAAAGGGGCCGCGCCCCGCGGGGGCGGCACGTGGGCCAGGCACAGACCGTGGGCGGGCGGGCGATTAGCGGGGCGGGGAGCCCCTGCCCCTGCCGGGGTGAGGTCGGGGAGGGGCCTTGCCGCTGGTGGAGTTCCCGGCCTTTCCCGGCACTCATGGAAATGTTTCTGCAGACGCAGCAAGAGGCGGATCCTGTCCGCCGCAAAGCGCCCGTGTAACCAGCCCGGCTGGCGGAGGGCAGCGTGAAGAAATCCTCCCTTGGGCAATGGGGTGGCGACACGGCGGCTTGCACAATTACTACGGTCTCGGGCTCCGTGGCTGCTGCACCTGCGTTCCCCGGAGCGAATAATCCACCCTTACTCTGGCTTTTTCACACTGATCCAGTGTCACCCCCAAAACTTCCCTGCATGCCAGAGCACGGCAAGGCCTCACAGAGCATGTGACCGCGGTGCACGGGGAGTATGGGACCCTCAACAATCCGAAGCCTTCACCTTCTAGTTGATGGCTTTGGAATTAGGTCTGGCTTTTCACCACTGTCCACAACCCCCACTGAGATTAGTGGGAGCTGTGGCTTCTCAGCATCTCTGCAGTTCAGACGCAAATAAACTCAGCATTTAGATATATAACACTTTTTAATCTTGTACTGAAACATAGCTAGTCAGGCTTGCACCTGGGTACTATAAGGCCAAAAAATGTAAAGTGGATTACTCACTGTACAGAAAGCATTTTAAATTATTGGGTGTAATAAAGAGCATTTGTTTGTACTAAAGTTGTTGTGCCACGACATTCCCTGAAAGCTAGTTAATGTTAAATTGGCAGGGATAATGTCACTCCGTCAGTCAAGGGCAGACTCAGTTCTACACTGGTTGAGAAACTCCCTCCTGTTGAGTAACACCACCTTTCCACTTTCCGAGAAGGATATTTACACATAAGAGACTGGAGTTCATTTATTGCACATGAGGTATATTAACATCTTTAGTAATATACAGGGTCAAATTGTATATTTCAATTTAAAAGTTTGCTGGATTCTTGTGAAAAAAGCTCTGCTGGTATGTCACGTTTAGTGGGGGGAGATGACCCCTCAACGTTACTGCTGGAAAATTTACACTGAAACCATTGTTTGTTTTAATGTAGTGTATGTGAAAGGTACTAGAGTCACTGCCCCAGGCCCTGAAGTCCATTGCACCAAACAAAGGGGCACAATAGAAGCAAGTCTCTATGGGTCATTCAGGCCTTTGCCTTTCTGAGTGGACCAGCAGCAAAGGAGAAAATGAGGGCCCATTGTGCTGATGACTATGTACGGGGAATTGCACTGAGATCCATTTGACAACTTTTGGTCACAGTGGGCCATGGAGGGAGTTAAACCTGCATACTAGAGGTTCTCTTTCTTATGACCGAACTACTGAGCTACTCAGCCCCCAAGGCTTCAATTTAAGAAATTATCCATTTCTGGTATTTGTGCACTTGACATCAAATTCTTTGGTGTGTGACATCATAATCATTTGCATGGCAATCCCTTGTGACTTCCCCTCAGGACTAAACACTAGGAACAGACAGGCTCTTAAGAAATAATTATCCTGAGTGCGTGCAAAAGTCCTTTAGGAATAAAAATGGAGGTAGACCAAAAGGAAACAATGTAGTCATCTTCTCCCCGCCCAGTATGAATATGTTCAAAGCAGTAGGTTATAATCAACATGAAGAACCATTTACATTTTGAAAGGATTATTGTGCAAAATAACAATACATGGAGAAGGAATCAGAGTAAGCGTGGCAATGCATAACGAATAATCCCATCCCTTCACACGGGGTTTATGTCCTGCTACAGATGGTGCTGCTTAGGCACACACAGTGACCGCAGGATTTCTTCACCTGGAATAAAATGAAAAGGAGAGATGTAAATCACCTTCTGATGTAAGACAAAGTGGGCTGAATTCACCCTGACTTATGCTAAACTACATGTCCAAAAAATTGTATCAGAGAGGCAAACTATAAGGGGCAACTGTTGCTCTCAATTCCCAGAGTTCACCCTCTAGAGTTATCCATGGCGGAGCCACAAACTGGCTTGGGGATATGATCCGCCGTGAGTAGTCTTTGGTTCTCTGTGCTGCTCCTCCCCCTGAGTTATAATATCCTGGTACAAGTAGTCTACGAAGTGGAAAGGGGGGGTGTAGGCCGCTGGCCAGAATAATACTTTTGCAGCATTATTTTGCATTTGCTTTGACACCAAAGAGGACCTGGAGTTGGCCATTTTTAGTTTGTCTTAGCATCTTGTTTCACGTGAGCTAAAAGAAAGAAAATATTGATCTTTGGTACCTTTGGCATTCTGCATATGTTACAGAACAGCTAATGAAATGTTCTGTACCTCGAGCTAATTAACTTGCACCCCTGGTGTTTAGTAATAGTAGCTGCATTGATGATAATATTTTGTATTTCTGTAATATCTTTCATCCAAAGATTTCAAAGTACGTTACAAACATGAATTGAATAAACCTCACAATACTGCTGTTAGGTAAGGAAGCAAGGGTGTCTCCATTTTATATTCTATTATAGAGAGGGAAACGTGAAAAATTAGATGACTTTCCCAAAGTCACTCAGCAAGTTAGTGTCAGAGCCAGGTGGCTTCTCTAGCCATTAGACCATGATGCCTCCCCTCAGTTTTTATGCTGTGTTATCTTCCTCTGAGCAGCACCTTTCAGTACACTGACTGTAGCTGGCAAAGGATAAGAAAAGATCCCTTAAGCATCTGATAATGTACAGCACAAAGCTTCTTTAAGAGACGGGGAGAAGAAAGAGGCTGCGGGTGTCCTCTCATGCTCTTCTGTATTGGCAACACTGCCTCCCACTTAGTCTGGTTAAGAGAATAAGACACTCTAAGCAGGAACTCAGCAGAAGGGGCTTTCATTGTAAAATCCATTTCCATGAGGCTACCTATAGAAAAATCATTGACCCAGATACTTACAGAGCTGTTCCACTGGGTGTTTCTTTTATTTTTTTGGAGCACTAAAAATAAACAGAAGTAACACAATCTTGTTATTATTGTACTTCTGACCGAAAGATTTTACTAGGGGTAAGTATATTCATAACTTCTATATTAGCACAGATCCTTTCATCCCACCAGGCCCCAAATGAATATACAGGAATCATTTCACCTCCCCTCGTCCCCACTGATGTGCAGCCACCTCTGGGGTGGGAGGCAACAGTTCTCAAAACAGGATGAAGCCACACTACACAACAGTATAGGACAGAAAAGGGCAGGGCAGTTGCATTAAGAGTAATACCGAACACGACATTTTCAAAGTGCTGTGCAAATGTAAACGGACTCATTTTTAGAGATGCCATCTGATTGCCCAAACTAGAAAGCAGACATGACAACTCTTGTGCTCTTGTGAAAACGCCCTGGTGGAAAGGATTCTGACTTGATCCCTGAAAAAAGGCATGGCTGCCGCCCAGCTGGGGTGCAGGAGCTCAGAACAAGCTCTGGCAGAAGAGTGCCGTCGCCTGAATGTCCAGCAGACACTTTTACTTAGAAGTCTCGCATCTCATAACCCAGCCTGACTTTGCCATAGTTCGCAAGCTTCGACAGGACTACAGCACAAGCCTAGGCTGGAGTTCACGGAGGATATCGCAGGATGAACAGGAAGTTGGGGGACAATGATGAGTTCATATCATCTCTGCATATGGCAGATTTCAATATCTTCTTTCCCGACAACATACACCTATGCAGTCCCCCACATTAGAGAGGTGCATATGTCTCAGTGTACAAGCCAGCATTCTACGCACTGTGTGCATTACCTGTTCTGATTCATTTCTAAGTCCAAGAAGCTTCACAAGTGTTGTGTTAAACCTCTCCTCACCTCATCCAAAAAGTAAGGCTGAGATTAAACAGTGTTTTCTTAACAGTAGCTATGCTGATGTTTTCTGATTCACTGATCCTTTTGTTACCTTAAATATTCGCTCTCTTCGAGCCACAATTCCAAAAATGACAGTGAGTAAAACCACCACGACTGCAGCAATAGTGGCCTCCAAGGGAAAAATCGGTTTTTTATCTGTTGGAAGGGGAAATAAACACCCATTTGGATACTGGATAGACTGATACACTTTTATAAAACAAGTTATTGTAGAGACTTGCAAAAAAGACCAAATGGTTTCTTCCTGTCCCTGTCTACATGGTGACTTGCACTACACTAAAAACTGAGTACAAAACTGTTGCAATGCATGGTATATAGAAACATAGAACTGGAAGGGACCTCACAAGGTTGTTTAGTCCAGCCCCTTGCATTCGTGGCAGGAGTAAGTGTTATCTAAGCCATTCCTGACAGGTGTTTGTCTAACCTGCTCTTAAAAATCGCCAGTGATGGAGATTCTACAACCCCCCTAGGCAGTTTATGCCAGTGCTTAACCACCCTGACTGTTAGCAAGTTTTTTCTAATGGCCATCCTAAATGCCTTTGTCATCTAAGCCCATTGCTAGTTGTCCTGAGCTAAAGAGAACAATTTTTCTCCCACCCCCTTTTAACAACCTTTTATGTAATTGAAAACTGTTATGTCTCCCTCAGTCTTCTCTTCTCTAGACTATTTTATAGTCTGTAATGTCTCTATAAACTATTTTTTCAATCTTGGTTTCAAGACCTTTAATTATTTTTGTGCTCTTCTCTGGACTTCCTCCAATTTGTCCACATCTTTCCTGAAATGTGGTATCCAGAACTGGACACAAGTGCCCAGTTGACACCTAATCAGCATGGAGTAGAACGGAAGATTACTTCCTGTGTCTTGCTTACAACACTCCTGCTAATACATCCCAAGATGATTTTTGCTTTTCTTTTGCAACAGTGTTACACTGTTGACTCAGATTTAGCTTGTGATCCATTATGATCCCCAAATTCCTTTCCCCGGTATTCCTTCCTAGGCAGTCATTTCCTATTTTGTATGTGTGCAGCCGGTTGGTCCTTCCTAAGTGGAGTACTTTGCTTTTGTCCTTACTGAATTTCATCCTGTTTACTTCAGACCATTTCT
Source organism: Mesoclemmys tuberculata (assembly GCA_007922155.1). NCBI lineage: Eukaryota > Metazoa > Chordata > Testudines > Chelidae > Mesoclemmys > Mesoclemmys tuberculata. Next base: position 18,937,472 of record ML675623.1, on the reverse strand, counting down.
CCAGTTTGCCCAAATCATGTTGAATTTCAATCCTGTCCTGTCCTCCAAAGCACTTGCAACCCCTCCCAGCCTGGTATCATCCCCAAACTTTATAAATATACTCTCTATGCCATTATGTCAGTCGTTATCTACATATCTGTATGTTTCTAATATTCAAGAAGAAAGAAGCAAACAATAAGCAGAAAGCACGTTTACTGGACTGACTGGAAGTATGAAATGGTGGCCATTGCAGCATGTTCACAGGCTAGGCCATCAGACCATGGAAACAGAGTGATGATTAATGTTCCCTGAGGCTGCCAGCACAGTTGGCTTTAGAATAGTTCTAGGGCCAGGAGAGAATGGCTGCAGCCCTAAAACAGTTTTGGATTATTAGGAAAAATATGCAACAGAGCCCTACCCAGGCACCTTTTTCTTCTGTACAGTGATACAATTCAAATGTATCCACTTGTTTTTGTGTCAACACCACAGTTAAGGAATGGGAGAAAGTTACTGATTTCTTTCTAAACAGAGCACAGCCTCCTGCTTTTGAAACAGACATTAGCAGAGGGTCGTCACATTGTTTTACCCCCCTTTTTGTTTAAAAACTAACCTTTTGGGGGGAGGATGTAGGCAGTAGATTTTATTCCCAGATCTGATTTTGTCTTTACTGCTGCCTTGTGCTGTGATTTGGGGCAACCCTAACCTCCACCTTGCTCTACGTCATCATCCCCATCTCTAAAATGGGGATAATAATATCGCCTTCAAAGGGAAGGTGTGAGGCTTAATTAACATTAATCAAGCAGCCGAGAGCCTTGACCCAATCACGCTATCTATGCACAGAGTATAATTAATTGTTATATTTCAGTTTTCCTGCCAGTTGGCCTGTGAGCTTTGTGGCAGCCTATTCCTAGCTGTTGCTCACCCTGCCCTGCTTGCCAAAGCCTACATATGCATTTAATTGCCCTGTTTCATTTTCCATCACCCCTGCTCTAATTTCTACTGAATTCCATCGAGGAGCAAACAAGTTATTCTAGGCTGTTTACACTACAATAGTGCCAGGGTGCCTTAGTCATCATCAGGCTAATTGCTCTGGGCACTGTACGACCTGAAAAAAGAGACAGTATCTGCCCCCAAAGTGTTTATAATATAGTGCCCTGATGCTGCAAGTGGACCCACACTCCTGTGACTATACAGAGCCCCAGTGACTTAAAGAGGACTCTTCGCTGGCAGAGTATGAACCACACTGCAGTACTGGGGCCTGAATAAAGTCTAACATTTTGCTCAGGGCAACTAATAACTACTGAGATTCAAGTTGGCCAATGTGCAAGAACGTCAAGAAAGGACAGGAATGCTTTGAAAGTTCTAACGTGCTCATCTGGCTTCAGGAGATCAGAAGGTGAGATGCAGCCACTTCAGATTACGCTCCCCAACTATCGTTAAAGAACTGGTGGAACAGGAAAAGCATTGTAATTATTAACCAGTCAGGTGCATAAGGCAAGCTGTTGTTGGTGTGCACTTAGATGCACACTCATTAATGTTACCTTCAACTCTCAGGTGGAACTCCTTTCCGTACTTTTCAGAACCATATGTAGCCTCACATAGGTATGTCCCATTGTCAGATTTTTGTACTTTCTTGATAGACAGCTGGAAGACCTTACTAGTCTGGTATATCTGATAGCGATCTTTCTCCAGGGTCACAGCGCTGTTGTCTTTCTTCCAAACCATTTCAGCTTGAGGGCTGGAATTCACATTGCAAGTCAGCGTCACATCACTCTTTTCTTCTGCTGGGAGAGGGTCTTCCCCAGTTATGCGAGGGGGATCTGTTCACAACAACCAATTATTTTAATTACAAAGTTACCAGTACCACAAACATCTGCTTACTAGTTAAGGGACAAAGAGTTCCCTTCAAACATTTATCGCGCACATACAAATATTAATGATGATGTATAGCAATTCTGTAATCCTTCACTACACTACTGGAACAAACTGGGCAATCGTATTTCGGAACAGGAATTTCCATACATAATTTTAAAAGGGAAAGGAGAGGAGATGGGTCTTTTTTGTGCTCTGATTCTTTTGTTCCCCTCTCTCTTTCCAAGAGGGAATCTAGATGGAGGGGGCAACAATATGTAGAAAAGCTATTTCTTTATCAGAGGCCTCATCCAGATCCCACTGAAGAAAACTGAACGACTCCCATTGATTTAAATAAAGGTTGGATCAGGCTTGAAAGTCTTGTCTGCTCTAGGGACAAGGGGCATTTCTCACCCATTAGCGAACACCTAACGTGAGCTAACACTGTTTCCTACCGAAGACGATACACAAGAGTGTAGAACAGCTGGGCCTGAACTTCAACTAGTGATCCACTGATCTCACCCTGTCATAGCCATTTTGCATAGTCACCCCTCCTGTCAACTCACACTTGACATCCAGCGTCACCGTGATCTGAATGGACTGGTCCCGTACCAGCTTACAGATAAAGCTGACTCCATTGTCGGTCTCAGAGACTGGAGATATGCAGATGTTACTGGCATTCATTTTATTTCCATCTTTCAGCTTCACAGTCCCATCATCTCGGTACCAGCTTAATTCCTCCCCCTTGCTGTTATTTCGTACAGTACACCACAGGGACTCTTCACGGCCAGGATTTGTGGATATCTTTTGATTATTCTCAGAACTATTATTTATAACCAGTTCCACACCTGGAAAGGGAGTGGGGGGAAATGGACAAGTTGGATTTCACAATCTGTATCTTTTGCACGGGCCAGGACAATATTAATAATTATCAGACTGCTCTTACAATGCCCAGGCCCCCAAAAAACAGGTAAGAATGGATTTGTCAGACTTAAATCTAGTAACTACATTTTCGTAAGCAGCTTCTAAAACTGCACCCATTTTTCATGCACAACTTATGTTTTATTTATTAAGATTTATAAAAGCAGACAAAAAGGTACCTATCCTAAGCGCAAGCACACATAGCGCCCTGAAACTGCCACTGACTCTGCATGGGTGCAGGAGTCTGGGCTGTGAAGAAAAAACTCACCAGCAACCACCATCTATCAGAGTAATACATTAACTCTTACCGCAAAAGGAAACAACAAATACTCCATTCTGCCTAAAATACTACGTGCTCCCAGTTTTCACATCCAGGCTTTTAGGTGCTCCATTTTTCCTGCTCACAGTTTTACGTGCTTGTTTTTTTGATTGTCTCAAATTGCCCTTGTGAGTATTTGTGAGTATACCTGGGCAGTTAGATCCCCAACTACATCTGCATTGGCTTGAGCAGGGTTTTGCTGTACACAGATTGCAGCGTCTGACTATCAGCTTGGAGCCTTAGGACGTTTTCAATGAAAAAAATAATCCCTACTGTCATTTATGTCCAAAACTCAAGACTCCAGTCCACATGATAGTCCTGCTTTGAGCAGGGGGTTGGACTAGATGACCTCCTGAAGTCCCTTCCAACTCTAATATTCTATGATTCTGTTATGACCTCGTGAACTGAAAAAGTCAGTTTAAAATACAAAGGCAATTGAGCTCTCAGGGCACAATAAATAACCTGAAACCATTATTCTCGTTGGTACTCCTAGACAGCGAAAGCATGCAGACGTTTTATTTTCCACCTATTCAAAAAATGTCATCCTCTGATTTTTGTACCCTTTGAACTCATCCGTTCCATAAAAAGTGAATGACATTTTTTAAAATGGTGAAGCCTCTTCATTCTCTCCTGGTTGCTTAGGATGCCATATCGAACAGATCAGTTCTTTATACATGTAGCCTATTTAGGCACAATAACTACAATACAAGAAATGTAGGGATCCAGTGGCAACCCACTGCCCTGAACGTCATCCGGTGAAGGGTGCCAAGCAGAGCTTTATGAGATATTAAGAAACTCAGACAAAGACACCGCGGCTTGTCTTCACTGCTTACCTGTGACTAGATGTGGCAAAAGCAAAATTGCAAGGAGAGGTACTCCATGAGGGACTAGCAGACTGCTCTTCTGGGCCATCTCTGATCTACTTGGTGGGATCTGTTGGAGAGAGAGTCATGGTTCTATTAATACCGCCAGCATGGGGTAATTATACATTGCTATCACCCATTCTGAATAAAATCCTCCAAGAAAGGCACTCCACAGCAGATGGGCGGTTGGGCCCTGCGGCGGAAGTTGTATTCGTTTCTTGTTGGTTGTACTCCACGTTAAAATAGAAGTGACTGGGCCTTTAAACCTCTAGACCAGGGGTCGGCAACCTTTACTATCAAAAGAGCCACATGCGGCTCCGGAGCCGCGGCTTACCGTGGCTGAAGAGCTGCATGCGGCTCCGGAGCCGCGGGTTGCCGACCCCTGCTCTAGACCCTTCCTTGGAAATTATTTTTTTCCTAGCAAGGGAAAGTTACTGCTGGGAAGAGACTTCCTTTCTCTTGGGATATCGACCCCTGCTGCTTACCTTGGGGAGAGTCTGTGAAGAGGCTTCTCCTGTTCCGAAATGCGCAGCACTTTACCTTCCTCGTTTATAAGGCCTGAACTGCAATGTTTTTATTGTAGTTCAGTGTCAAGTGAGTTAGATAAACTGGGTTCAAGGCCTTGTTCCTTTGCTGAATTTCTGAGTACACAGATCAGTCAGAAAATAGGGATTCTTCCTGCACTGCTCAGTGTTTTATGGGACTAGCCGGGGCAATGAGTAACCAACCGTTAAATTACTGTGTCAGCCATTGCTGATTTCAGCCAAAAATGAGGGTGTTTCCTCCTCAACCTCCCTCATGTTGCTCAGGCCTGGCCCTGCATTCATTCAAGCCAATGGAGGCTTTGTTCCAGGCCTCAACGGGGCAGGAGTTTATCCTGGTCTTTCCTTCCTCCCACCGTGAATCCCTTTGAAGTCCCTAGGACTCCATGCAGGAGCGAGGTGAATGGGAACTGGCTCAAACTCTGAAGTGTTTGTTTGGAGGAAGGAGAACAGGGTCACTACAGTAAAGTGCAAACTACAAATGAGTCCCCTTCTCCCCCATAAAGCCGACCAATGCACCTCTGTCCCGAAGAACACTCAAGCATGCTGTTCCACTCCTGAGACTGGCCCTGTTCCAGCCCTCTGCTGAGGCATGTCACTGCTGATCTGCAATGCCCAGTCTTATTTCTGCTCTGTCAGTTCTGTGCCCACGGCCTCCCCACCACCAATGCGCTCTCGTTGCAACCCCTGCTATTCCAGACTCCTCCAAGCTGGGAACACTTCTTTTTCCAGTTAGCTCAGCTGCTGGGGCAAGCCTTGATGTCCCAGGGGATGCGACTGCATTGAACTCCATGGAGTACCAGCTGCTTAAAGCCAGGCTTGGTTTGTCTCCATGTGTTGAGAAGCAGCACTCTGGGGGCACAGCTGAAGCACCTGGTGCTAAGGGGAGATGGTGTTTTGAATATTCTCAGAACGCAGGTGATAATTATAAACCACAAGGTCCTTACTGATCTTGGCCCTGAAAGGAGTGCCCCACTGATGTCATGAGCCCGTGGGCGCTCAGCGCCTCTCTGGATCAGGCTCATCATTCACCTGAGTTCAGAAACAGGCTACAGTGTGCCATAAAATGTCATAGGACATAAAGGCACCCTGGACAAGGTGGACTATGTTCAACCGTTCAGCAGAGAGCACCAGTAGGTTTGGAGAGCTGCTGTATGGTTTTGCTGCTGACGGATCACTAGAGGGCGCCAGTGTGCAAAATACTGCTTTGCAGCTCTGAACATGGGTAATCTCGATTATTGCAACATCCTTTTCTCTAGCCTTGACAAATGCAAACTTGCCCCCACTCATATCCATTTAAAATGCTGCTGCAAAAATCGTTTTCCTAACCCATTTCATTGCCCATGTTACTCCTCTCTTTGCATCCTTCCACTGGCTCCACCTTTTCTACGGCATCAAAGCTGAGCTCCTTGTCTTCATTTTCAGGGTCTTACATGGCCTATTCCCACCCTACCTATCAGCTCTCATTCACCATCTGGGGGGCAATTCCCACCTCCGACTGGCCCCTGATGCCAGCCTCCATCATCCACTTGGTAAATTATCAAACAAGCATCTAAAATTGAAAGGCAGAACGTTTAAAACTGACAAGAGGCAATGCTTTTTTGTATACAACGCATGCACAGGTAGCCTGCGAAACATATTGCCACAGGGTATCATGAAGGCCTAGAGCTCAGTGAAATTTAAAAAAAATGGGCACATTAATATGGATGACATCATCCATGCTGATGGTGATGAGAATAAAAAATTATAAGGGGTATAAATCTTCATGTTTCAGAGGATACATCAGCCACTAACTATGTCATAGTAGCAAGAAACTTCTCCCATGGAGAGATTATTCCAGAACTCTCTATTATGGAGGCTTTTGTGCTTTCATTTGAAGCATCTGGTCTTATGCTTTGATCCAATATGGCTATTCCAATGTCCCTATCTATGATAACGAGAGTCCTGTAGCACCTTAAAGACTAACAAATTTAATTTCTGCAGGCCTAAGCTTTCGTGGGCTGTAACCCACTTCGTCAGAGGTAGGGAATGGAAATCAGATAGGGTCCTACTGTAGAGAGGCAATGCTGGCCTAGTGAAAGTAGCTCATTTTACACGTTGAGAACTTTCCTTGGATACGACGACGCTGAACATGCCCAGAAGGAATAGAAAAATCATTGCCAATCAATTACTGAGAGTAATCTAAGCCTAGCAAACCTGAGAGGAGGAGACTTAGGACATGACAGGCTGTGGGACAAAGTTTATTTTCTGTTTGATGTTCTAGACTCTGATTCCAAACTTTAGACCTAGTTTAGACTGGATTTGATCATTCAAAACATCCATAATTGAAAAACAAAACTTACGACCTTTCTGATTCTGATAGATAAAAATCATTCAACTTTTCTTGAGAAATGGTTTGAGAAATGAAAATTGCCCAGGCAGTTAGCTTTGTAATGGGATATGCAAAACCAGGCATAATCTAGGGATCAAAGATATTGGTTAATTTGTCAAGCAAAGAGTCAGCCAAGCATAGCATTAATACCATTTTGAGGAAAATGTAGTGCCTGAAGTGTTGCTCAGAGGTCATTACCATCTTCCTAATCACTCCAGTTCCCTGATTTTAATCCTATTTTAATGCAGGGTGCAGCATATTTTGCAACAAGACTTACGTCACGAATGCAATCGACTCTATTGTCTCCATTTGCTCACTGTTGGGGTTGGAAAATAAAACGCCTGATTAATGCCACCAAACACCCTTAGCACAACATCCCTTCCCACCAAACCGCCTCTTATATTTTTCCCTGTATGTGAAACCATAACAGAGCATCAGTATTGCCCCAGGAAGATTGAGAACGCACACAGCAACTGGTTTCCACTCTGAGATGAATAGATAGCAAATATGCCTTGAATACATTGTTAATAAACCATAGTTCCTGCTGGCCCTTCCATCAGGAAAGCTATCACTCTATTCCCCGATCAAGAATATAAGACAAGATTACAGGTTGTACCTCTGTTTGCTCAGAATAGAAGACCAGCAATCCACACCTTAAAACTGTGAGACACAATGTCTGGAGAATAGCAAATAAGGGAAGTTGGAAGCTCCATTCCCCATGGAATAGGAAGTGAGATGTTTAAATAAGGCCTTGAAGCTACTGTTCCCCACACAGCATAGGGATAGAATCTCCTCTCTTTCTATCTGGCTACAGGGACCCCCTGTAGGGTTTGGCGATTGAGAGTGACACCTTGTTTTCCTGTGCAGGGTGGCCACTGTGTCCTGGAGTTAATCAAGTTTCACAGGGTAGTGCAGGAACTAAGTTAAACCAGTTAAGAATGCTTGGTAGGTGACCTACAAAAAGAGACAGGTTATATGGATTAAACTTCCTGATACCCCAAGAAATCCAAACCATCTAGATTTCACCCCACATGAGAAACTGTCCATTTATTTGCCTTGTGAATCAGATATACATCTCTCTGTAGGTGGATAATCTGTCTTGTTCCTTCAATATGCTGGGCTGCATAGAGATTTTGGGGGGCCTGGTGCAAAATCAGAAACTGAGGCCCCCCTCTCTTCCAAAAAATAACCACTGAGGAGAGGCCCCAAGCGGGATTGGGGAGCTGGAGATCAAGCCCACCTGACACTCATTGCACAGCAGCAACTCCTGTCCCACAGGGCTGGGCCTGGCTCTCTGCTCCGGGTGTTGTAACCTGGCGAACTCAGGTTTGACCTGGCCACCCCTTCATCATGACGGAGGGGCCACTGGGATATAAAGCCGAGTGGCACTGCAACCCCTTACACCAGGTCACGCCACTTGGTTTGAGGGCCCTCTCAAAGGGGGTCTGAGGAAAACTGCCCCTTTTGCCTTCCCTCTGGGGGGCCCCGTCAATGTGTCTCTTGGTCAGTTGTAAATCTTGACGGATGTGAGATACAAGTGTTAGATATAATCAAAGTATGTATGGAATGGATGATGTCCAATAAATGTAGGGGAACTAGAAGGGCTGTTTGCTTTTCTGTCTAAATGTTTGATGTGCTCTAGAAGTGACAGGAATTATTTGGCATGAGAATATAGAAAGATATAAACCCTAACCAGTATATAAACTTGAAATATTAAAAGAAATTGCTTTTAAAAGGGAAGGGAGAATTCCAATGAATAATAGGAGTGAACAGAAATACAAACCTTGACATGAATAAAACATAAAGAAAAGGCTCATAGAAATTTGTTATACATTGCTCCCAGCTAGGGGATATAGAAGGAAGTAGCAGAGAAACGGAGAAAACAGTAATCTGAGCCCAGTTGGCAAGTGTCCAACAGGAAAGAAGAGGGTTGCCCCGCACAATAAACCCTGAAAAGATGGTATATAAACTCAGGTCACTGGAAACGCAGAGTTGACCTGAACCTGCAGTGCTAGAAGTGCTAATGGACAATCTAGAAGATCTAATAGAAGATCTAGTTGTGCTAATGGACACTTGAACCAGCCACTTGAGCAGACTTTCCCCTATTCCAGGATTCCTAGGCCTGAGAAGTGGTGAGACTTGATTTCTGAGATTGTGTTTCTCTTTTTAATTCTTTGATATAAATAACTGAAAGTTCCCTTGTTGAGCCTGTGCTCATTCCAGTGAGGCTGCAGCGAACCATAATTTGGAAGTTAACTGAACAATGCTATATGCATATTCCTCCTTTGCAACTCCAAGTAAATTGGCCTAAGAGAACCTCAAACAATCATTTTAAGCAATTGTGTTTGATGTTTTAAACTATTCCCTCTCATACCAAGCACCAGAAATAGCAGGGACCGTGTTTCTATGATTGCCTTAACACAAGTGCATCCTCACCCCTTGAGTTACTTGAAAAATGATGTGTATGAGAGGTACTAAAGAATTGAAAACTGAGGCTTATAAGTAAATGTAATTAAAAGGAAATATTTCTTCACACAACATACAGTCAGCCAGTGGAACTCCTCGCCAGAGGATGTTGTGGAGGCCAAGACTGTAACGGGGTTCAAAAAAGAACTAGACACGTTTATTTTCCTCTTAAATCTCTTCCTGGTTTGTTGTTGACCCTTTCTATGTGTTTAGGAGAGCAGGACAATGAGATAAAAGGAGGCTCAAATGCAGGGCAAACATTCCCCATGCCTTGCCTGATTTCATGTGATTTCTGATGGCCTGTAGAGCAAGACTCCTGAGATTGTCCCAAAACCTCCTTCTACAAAGCTGCTCATGTGTGACTGCTGCTGTTCCACCAGGACCTGACCTTAATTTCCTCCCTGAGTAATCGTCCAAAGACTGAACTGCTCCCTCTCTCCTGTCAATGGTAGACCTTGGCACCTATCAGTCAGGAGGAGGAAATTAATTCCAGCTGTTGACACCAACGCAGATGGTGTGGTGAAATCGGAGCCAGAGGCTTGCCTACTCAGCATCCTTGTGTGCCTGGCCCTACAGCTGCTCCGCAAAATATGAGCCCAGGGCAGCGCTGAGTGGAGGAAGCTTTCAATTTCCATAACCCACACAGATCATACTCCTACGCTACTATCTTTCTCACATGGGTGTCTCCAAGTGACTCAATCTTTTGCTATGTGTTGTCTTCTGTAATTGGCTTGGAGCAATTGCAGAGAACTAGGCTTTTACTATATGAAATGGGGCCTGGTTTTGACTTCAGTTACACTGGTATAAATCCAGAAAAACTCATTTGAAGTCAATGGTATTGACACCTATGTAACTAAGATCAAAATCTGAATTGTTCTGACTTCCCTCCTTTGCTTTAAAAACATCCAGATGGCCATGATTTCGCAGCATCTCTCCACCTAATGGCATCTGGG
>ML675623.1:18895913-18926807 GCA_007922155.1 Mesoclemmys tuberculata | reverse complement strand
GCGCGCGCTGGCCGACGGGGCCCCGCCGGGCCTGGCCCGGCTCTTCAGCCTCGGGCGCTCGGCGGAGGGGCGGCCGCTGTGGGTGCTGCGCCTGACGGCCGGGCTGGGCCCGCCGCGGGCCGGCGAGGCGGAGGCGGAGGCGGGCGGGGCCCCGCTGCCCGGCCGGCCGCAGGTCAAGCTGGTGGCCAACATGCACGGCGACGAGGCGCTGGGCCGGCCGCTGCTGCTGCGCCTGGCCCGGGAGCTGGTGTCGGGCTGGGCCCGCGGGGAGCCCCGCGCCCGCCGCCTCCTCAACGCCACCGACCTCTACCTGCTGCCCAGCCTCAACCCCGACGGCTTCGAGCGCGCCCGCGAGGGCGACTGCGCCGGGGCGGCGCCGGGCGGCCGCGAGAACGGGCGCGGCAAGGACCTCAACCGCAGCTTCCCCGACCAGTTCGGGGCCGGCCCGCCCGAGCTGGGCGCCGTGCCCGAGGTGCGCGCCCTCATCGCCTGGCTGCGCCGCAACAAGTGAGCCCCGGCCCGCCGGGTTTCTAGACAGCTGCTGCGTCCCGGGCCCGGCGACCCCAAACAGCCACGCCCGGCTGCCCTCTGCCTGGCGGGCTCCAGGAGCCCCCCGAGGAGAAACTGGGTTTCAGGGCGCGCTTGGCCTTAGACGGGTTGTGACCTTTGCCTTTGCCCCCTGTTGCTCATAGCCAGCTGGCTGAGCTTTATCTGTGTTGCTTAGGCCTACAGGTGCCCGCACACTGAGGTCGGGCGCCAGTTGTGGCAGGCAGAGCGTCCATCGTTGGATCCCATGAGCAGTTTTTCCCCACCTGTTTTTTGCAGAAAGGTTGCTTGCTGGATGTTTCCAGATGTAGGGCTTGATTCTGCGAAAGTTTATGCATGTCACTAGTTCTGAATGTGGGCTTTAGCTCTGGCAGCCTAGCATAACGCGTTAGCCTTCCAGCTTCTGACTAATGCCATGTCTATAGGTACAGCGCTGCAGTGGCACAGCTGTACCGCATCTGCTGAAGATGCTCTGCTGACAGAAGAGCGCTCTCCCAAAGAAACCACCTGCGTGAGTGGCAAAAGCTGTGCCGGCAGGACATAGCGCTGTGCACGAGTGCTTATGTCGGTGTGACTTACGTTGCTTCGAGGGAGGGTTGTTTGTTCACACACCTGGGTGACATAAATTATGCTGACATAAGCTGTTGTGTAGACATAGCCTAAGCAAAGGAAAGGAACTACACTAATAAGCTTACTTGTCTGGAATAGTACTGCCTGTAAGGGAGGATAGCTAGCTAACTTAGGTTGTGTCTTTTCTGGCCAGATCTCTTCTACTGTGTGTTTCGTGAATGAATTTGTAAAAGAAAATAAAGATTAGGTTGTGTAGCATTCTGTTTTCTTCAGATTTAGCTTCAGAAAGTTTATTACAAAATAGCTGTGACAGAACATCTTATGTTATGGTATTATGTGAGTGAAACAGGAGCACATGGGGTTATGTAAACAGTTCCAGTTTTCCTTAAAAACTAGAATGATAGCTTTTTCTTTACTTATCAGAAATAGATTCTGATCAGATATGAGTTGATGGACTGAAACAAATTGTATCCATCTTCCAAAGTCAGAGATGGAGAGAAACTGACATGGGATTGACTACTTTACTGTAATGAAGGGCTCTTCAAAGAGCCACTGTTACCAACTTCTTGGTTGGTTTGGCTAAGGCTGTCAGCTGAAACACAATAGCAACTGTGTTGTTAAGCATCAGTGTGTGACATCTACGAAACAGAGCGTGGAAGTTCACGTTTTTCTCCGAAGTTTTTGTTAAAATTTAACAGACTTCGTGTGTTGGGACCAGGAGGTGCCAGTAAAGATTAGTATCTCTATGGTAGAGAACTTACTGGTCTGTGCTGTTGATTCAATGCTGTTCCACAGGGTTCTTGCTTGCATTGTCTGCTCTTGCTTACTTGCTCAGCTTTGCTGGCGTCTTTGATGTGCTGTAGCACATAATAAAGCTAAGACACAAATTTGCTCTTGCTCTGGGTTCCAAACATCAGCCTCAAAATGAATTAAAATTTTTTTTGGCAAATACTTCTTTAAAAAAAGTTACTCTGTCGGGCCTGTGCATGAACAGTACAACAAATGAGGCTCTCCTGGGTTTGGCAACAGTAGTTTAGCACAGCAGTTGCAACAGCATAACCTCGTCACTCATACAAAAATGAGTAAACAAAACCATTTGTTTAAAAATCCCTAATGGAGGCAATGTGTGGGTTTTTTTAATTGAATGACGTCCATATGCTCTGATTCACAGCCTGTCAATGGTTTAAAAAAATAGCAAAGGCTTTGGTTATGTCAACTCTGCTCAATGACACAAATGAACATGGGCTGAATGGCAAGGGAACAAATCCGAACTTGTCTACAATATTGTAATAAATGAGAACAAAAAGTTTCTTAAAAATGCAGGGGCTTTTAGAGCGTCAATTGTAATGAGACCCTTACAGCTGCCTGCGAGCAGGCTAAGAAACAGAGACACAGGGCCTGCTGCATGCTGAAGTTTTCTGACTTCCCTTAGAATTTGTACCTGACCATTCCTTAGTGCAACAGAAGCCTCTTAATCTTGCAAGTAAACCCCAGAGTGCATCTCAACTCGTGCATTCTTCAAAGCTTAAAAAAAAGCTGTGTCTGTCATCTGCAGACCATGTGGGACTACTGAATAGCTGCTGGCTGCGATTAAAATGCAGAGTCGAGCAAATCGCGTCTTAGGGAAAAACCAGACATTTGTTCTATCTCCCAGAACGCTAAATGTTAAACTGAGATGTTAAATTGAGTGCAAGGTGAATGGAGACCTGAGGTTTAATTACCGCAAAATTCTTTTGGCTTCTTGGGGTTCTGTTCAGAGCCTTTCTTCAGGGCTGCCTGCTGCTGGACTTTATTTAAGGAGCTGAATTCTTTTCCGTACAAATGGATGTGCTCGAAGTTCCTGTCAAAGCAAGATATGCAATAGACTAATGGCTGTCTTTTGTAATCTGTAAAGACAGTAGCTGCCATGGTGATGCGTTAGTGCCTAGGCAGCTGAGGAGAGAGAAGCCTTTTCTTTGAGCATCTTGACACTATCAATGTGTATGTAGCTTTGAAGTAATCCTTCTTTGAATTTTGCCTCATTTGCCATTTCAGCAGCAGACTGCAGTCCTGTGAATCTGAGCTGAACCTCAAAGCTCCCAGCTTCGTATGACAAATCACAAGTTAGGAGTAAACAAACACCTTTTCAGATTAACAACATTCCCCCACCCCATTTTTTTCTGTAAAATAAAATAGATTGTTTCAAAGGAAGGTGGGCCTTTGTTAACATGAGGCACTCTCTAACCTAATTTGCAGAAGTTGGGACATCTTAGCCCAAGCTAAGAGTATTTTTTAATATTAAGCAAAGCCTTAGGAATATGGGAATTGCCAGGCTAGATGGAACCTGATGTCCATTTAATTCACACTCCTGTCTCTGGCAATGGCCAGCACCAGATATCGTTAGAGCCTATCTAATATAGGCTGAGTGTGTCTCAGATATAGTATAGTTTTAATACAACTAGTAAAGCTCAAAGTCTTCTTATCATACAGCATTCATTGGGTACTGGGCTTTTCACTTACTGTCCCAAAATGCTGTGTAACGTTGCCATGCAATTGCCACTTCCCTTCCCAGGGGTGGGCCCAGTGGTTTGAGAACCTCGTTGTTAAAGTACTTAGGACCAGAAGTAGCCAAATTTATCAGGGTGGCTGGTGCTAGCCATTATCTCTGCCCTCTGATGCTCTGTCTGGTTCTAATAAATGTTTGTGTTTTTCAAAACCAGGTTTGTGCTCTCTGGGAACCTGCACGGAGGCTCTGTGGTTGCGAGCTATCCCTTTGATGACTCTCCCATGCACGAGCCCAATGGAATCTATAGCAAATCACCTGATGATGAAGTGTTTAAATACCTGGCAAAAGCCTATGCTTCGAACCACCCGATAATGAAAACTGGCACCCCAAACTGCCCAGGGGAGCAGTTTGAGAAGTTCAAGGATGGCATCACAAATGGTGCTCAGTGGTATGATGTGGAAGGTAAGTTATTTCAGTACATTGCTTCACAAGGTTCTCTGGCTCTTAGTCTGGATTCCATCATAATGGCGTGTCTCATGGAGCCCTTCCCTCTCACCTGTATCTTCATGGGCCATCTCAGCTCCCGTTAACTGTCAAATGTCTTTGGGGAAGTTACTGCTGTTGAAAAGTGATGGTGAGAAAGGAATATATTTTTAGCTTTTTAATACATCTTCACAGCTGGAAACAAAGCAAAATGGTGTCACAGGCCACCAGCAAATGCTTGGTGGATCACAGTTTGGGAACCTGGTTTAGGGTGTTAAAGTCTACACTGTTTTTTCAAATACGTGTAGGGTAAATGCACACCCAGTTCCCGTAATTGTAATGGGGATCTGGGCATATGGACTCCTCGGTGTGTTGGAAAATCCACACCTAACCTGTCCAGGGGGCGGAAACCAATATCTCTAGACATAGCTTTGAACAAATCTTAAGGTATTTGCATGGTCATTTCAGTTCACTTTGAAGGGGAAATAGCATGACTCAGCCATATTGCAATCATTGATGGATACTTGTCTCCCACAAATCATTATACCCCTCTTTTTGGTGTCAGATGGGATGCTGTTCCTGAAAAGTCCCGTGGACCAGCAGAAATGTAAATGGTAACTACTTAATGAGTTTGGTCTCATCGTGGCTCCCAGCAGATGTTACACAAATCTAGACTTGCCAGATAAGGTGGTGGCTCTTGTCATGGAGGATAAAATAGAAAGGAAAGAGAGCTGCCTAATTGGAAAGGGGGTGTAGCAAAGCTCTGTAAGCTGTTACACTCCAGTCTTAGTCCAGCCTGAAGCTGAGAGAGCTATGGAGGGAGCTGTAATTAGGCTACAGAATTAGAAAGGCCCAATGAATGCTTGAAATTTTATGGAGCAGTAATTTCTGAAATCTGGGCGTAGGCAGTGACTGAGTCATGTGTAAACTATAAATCCATGCTTACTGGGAAGAAATTCAAATACGGGTATAGAGCATCCATATGCTGGCAGAGGAGAAAGGTTTAGATAGGTTTCCCCATTATAGCTGATTCATTGCTGGGGATTTCACTGTTCAAACAATGCTCAGTTTTATGTTGTTTCTTTAATAACTATTTCCTAGTCCAGCACATGTAAATGGCAGAGGCTGTATATTTACTGGCTCAACAAGGTTCATTGTGTTTGTACGGGGAATCAGACCAGTGAGGGTTTGTGGAACTCTGCTTTTGATTGAACCAGGATATCCTGCTCAAGCTGAGCTCCCGTCCTCTGGGGGCAGTCAGACAGACAGACCATCTCAGTCGAGCAGCTTGCATGTTAGACTTTCAGATGAACTCATAGATACATAACTAAATGTTCTGCGTACTTGAAACAAGTATCCTATGAAGGAGCGTCTGCTGTTGGCTCTGTCTATCTGTGTCCTCCGAATCCTGAGGTTTTGTAGCCATGGTAGGAACCCACTGGCAGAGAGATCGTAGCGTCTACATCTGACGCTGACCCTCTAGTGTACAACAGCTTAACCATGCAGAAGCTGCCAGGATTTGGTAAGCAGGATCTTGAAGGCTTCTGCATCAGCATCCTGTGCCTTTCAAATAACTGCTGCCTGCAGATCCTGGCTGCAGTGGAGGCTTTTGTGTGTTCTGGCTGCGGGAGTGACAGAAGTACGGCACGTGTCAGTTCGTTTTGTTCATGCGGTCTCTGTGCTCCAGTCACTGGGTTTGAAATCTGTCCAGGACAGACTTAGAGAGGCTTCCAGCTTCACAGTGAAAACAAGCTTGTCAGCAATGGGAAATCGTAAACTCCGATCCAGGCATTACCAGCCCTGCAGGCTTGCTTCTAGGTGATGCTGGCGGTGACTACGGGTAAACGAAGCAAAATAGAATTCCCAGCACGTGTGAGACGGCTTGGCCAGAGCTTACAAACAGGCAGTGTGTTAGCAGCAGCCTAGAATGAAGGACAAGTGAGACTTGGCAATCCAGGAGCTTTTAAATACATGTGTATGTTTGTCTCATAAGCAATGCTTTAACTAATCACAGTAATTGCTATGTAAATGATACGGGGGCAGGAGGGAACATCATTTCTCAATAGGCCATTTTTTCCTTGCTGTATTTTATCTTGTGTAATCAAACATGCTAGAAGGTAGACTGCTGTGGAATTCGTTGTGCTGGACTCGGAGTCAAAGCTTGTGCTGTGGCCAGACCTGTTGGTTCTCATTTCTGAGTTTGCAAATAACTGTGTGTGTGTTGAACTAAGGTGGCATGTGTAAAGAGGTCTGGGAGTCCGATTCTCCATAAAAAATACGGTCCTCTGAGCCACTGCTGAAATTCTTCTTCTTTCCAGCTCTTCAGATTAGTGTGGCTCAGACTTGGAGACCTTTTGAGACTATTTCTGTTCCATGCACAGTTACTCTTCCTTTTTTAACTCCCTTGCACACACAATCGAGTTATTCTTAACCTCATTTGGGAGCCTGGTGAAGCAGTGCAATTGTCAGTGTTCCCTGGAGCACTGTAGTTCAGCACTGGGCTGGGAGCACTGTGGAGTTGGTGTACTCTGTTATTGGAGATGGGATCTCTTGGCGATTCTTGGGTCAAAACCATTTTGGTCCTCTCTTCTGGGTTTTCTCCAGCTTGTCCACATCTTTCCTGAAAGGTGATACTCAGAACTTGACATGGTCTCCAGTTGAGGCCTTATCACCACAGAGTAGAACAGAAGAATTACTTCTGGTGTCTTGCTTACATCCCAGAATGATGTTTGCTTTTTTTTTTTTTTTTGGAAAGTGTTACACTGATTCACATTTAGCTTCCAATACACTATAACCCCCAGATCCATTTCTGCGGTGCTCCTTCCTAGGCTGTCATTTCCTATTTTGTATGTGTCCAGTTGATTGTTCCTTCCAAAGTGGAGTACTTTACTTTCATCCTTATTGAATTTCATCTTGTTGACTCCAGACCTGTTCTCCAGTTTGTCCAGGTCATTTTGAATTTTAATCCTCTCCTTCAAAGCTCTTGTAACCCCCTCCAGCTTGGTATGGATTGCAGACCTTATAAGTGTACTCTCTATGCCACTGTCTAAATCATTGATGAAGGTATTGAACAGAACCAGACCCTGAGCGACATAAGTTTTACCGAAAAAAGTGCTATTATAGACATAGGCAAAGAAAGCAGTTAGATTTGTTTGACACGATTTGTTCATGGCCAGTCTATGCTGACTATTTATCACCTTATCCTGGGTGTTTGCAGATTTCTTGCTTGCTTATTTGCTCCCTTATCTTTCTGGGTACTGAGGTCCGCTGACAGTGATAATGCCCTTTACCCGAGATGAGAGGCGAGGTCAGCCTCCGAAAGCCTCTTTTACCTCCTGAATTCCCTTTGTCAGCTAAGGGAATGAGTTTTTGTGTGGTGTGAGGGGCTGTAACTAACATGTAGTGGTTGGAATTGGGAGCTGGACCCTCACATCCCCTTCCCTCTTGGGCTTGGTTGCTGACTAATGGACCAAAACATTCCTCTGCCTGGTTGGTGTTGCTGGCAGTGGGTGCAAGTGGGCAGTGGGTGCCCTGATAAGAAGGAAGTGACTTGCACCTACTGTTTAATCACATCTTTCGTTTAGTCTGGATCATCTGCCTCTGCAGAGCAAAAGGGACAGTTTGTGCTTCATGGAAAGAGGGCACATTCACTATGCCATCCTTTGCCTGAGTAGCTGTATCACATGCCCCTAACTGTATTGGGCCAGCAGACTTGGGGCTAACGGGATTTCTCAATCCAGTGACTCTAGATCTTAGTAAGGAAGCTGTTCTAGGATGCTCGGAAGGGTTTCCTTCCTTGCAGACAGACTACGTTGGTATTACCCATCATATGAGTAGATGAGATTCCCATGCCCGCCCACCTGTGGTGTGGTTTGGCAGGGGATGGGAAGCCGAGCACAGTGGAGGATGCGCACAGATATGGGACGGAGGGATTGAGTTCTGTGGTTCTTGTGTATCCCCGTGTCCGAGGAGGCCTGCTGGTGGGATTCTAGTCCGAGGTGGAGATGGTGATTTGAAGAAAATGTGGGGAAATGGGTTATAAGCCCCTCTTGATTCTCTGCAGCAGGTAGGGCTCCAATTCTCAAGGAGTGAACCTGCCAGCACAGCCAGAGATTGGCTCCAATCCCCATTTATCTGCTCTGAATAGTCTGTGGCCCCCCTCCCTTCCATCCTCCCTGCTTGAGGTCAGGTGGTGGGTGACTGCTCTGTCAGGCTGTTATCTGCTAAAAGCTGCTGCCAGTCGTCATAGTCCTCTGTGGGGTCTTGTGAAACAGCCACTGACTGGTGACCACACAAACCATGTGTCCTACCCACAGGACATTGCCTGCGTGCAATGGAAACTGTTGTGCTAAGGACTGAATCTGCTGTTGCCCAGCTTGCACTTGCGAAGGCGCTGTGAGTTCACACAAGGAGTAGTTGGTTCAGGGGCTATCTGAAGATTGGAGGACATGCCCTTTTCCTGCCACTTTGTGGTGACACCAGCGTTTGGTTTTTGTGGGGAGGATTCTGTAGAGCTCCTGGGCTCCCAATCCACTTGCTGCTATTAAATAACAATTGAATCTGACTCTTTCTACCATTGCCACTCAGGCCAAGGAACTACATAGATTCCCTCCCCTCTCCTTTTATTCCTTTCTCCTTTTCCAACTTCCCTTTCTTTCAGGTACTTGACCTCTCCTTGTTTCTATGCTTTGTGCTTCCAGATACTGTGTGGACGAACTTCCCTTAAGGAACAGCTTTACAAATGACGGGGTAGCTTGAAAACCAGTGTGTTGCATAACAAGAAGGGCTTTATCGCTGTGATATTTATACTGGTATCAATTTGCACAGACATTTTTAATGGAAGCATACCTGCCTTTATTAATCTGGCAAACATCTTTGTGGTAAATCTAATAGTGGATTTTCACTAGCTGTAACACTCCATCACTAAATGGACAGTACTAAGATAGAAGGGCTTATGCCACGTAAAATGCATGTAACTAAGATAAGGAAATGCAGAGGGAGGCTAAGGTAGCTTTCAAATGGCGTGAGTGATGTTGGTGCGCTGGTTACCTGGAGACTGAGTTATACCCAGGGCCTCTGTTCCTTTGTACACAGGATACGTCAGTAACACAATCTGACCCTCTGCCTGTCTGGCTGTGTTATCCTGCGAAGGAAGGTGCCTCACAGCTCCATGAGATGTTGCTGGTTTGCTAGAGGGCTTGAGGGTGGGAGGAACTTCCTGAGTCTAGCCTTTCACCAGCCTTCTTCTTTGTGACCAATCTTCTTGCATTCGCAGGGGGGATGCAGGATTACAACTACGTGTGGGCTGACTGCTTTGAGATCACCTTGGAGCTGTCCTGCTGCAAGTACCCGCTGGCGTCCCAGCTTCAGCAGGAATGGGAGAATAACCGGGAATCTCTCCTCACTTTCATTGAGAAGGTAAAACATGGGCTGGTCTCTCAGGAGGTGGATCAGGGGCTTGTGGACCATAGGTACAAGGCCTAGGTGCACATGCCTGGCAGATCAAACCCCAGAGTACAAGGTGTGGATTGTTTCTGTGGCTAGTAGCCTAGGTTGCCCTGTGGTCTTGTGGCACCTATGAATTAACAGAAGTCACTACCCTGTTTCCCCGAAAATAAGATCTACCCCAAAAATAAACCCTAGCATGATTTTTCAGGATTTTTGGAGTATGCTTGAAATATAAGTTCTACTCCAAAAATAAGCCCTAGTTACAGTTTACAAGCGGTTCACAAGTAAAGGTCCCCATACACTTTACACTCATGGAAAAAAATAAGACATCCCCTGAAAATAAGCCCTAACCCATCTTTCAGAGCAAAAAATAATATAAGACCCTGTCTTATTTTCGGAGAAACACGGTAGCAACAGGGCTGCCTGGCTTCTCCGCAGTCTTGCTGAGATGCTGTGCGCGGCAGGCCTGGGTGAGGGAATTGATCCCCCTGTAGTCCGGGGGATTGTTCCGACTCCTGGAGGAGAAATGGAATTGCTCAAGCTGCGTTCCACCGCTGTGTTGTTGGGTGTTTGAGCCTTGGTTTCCAGGTGTCTGACTGTCCTCTGCTGCCTCTTAAAGTGCAACTGTGGCTAGAGGGTGGTTCCAGCTGGGCTGGGGAGGCTACAGCATCTCCCCAACTGAGATGCCAGGCAGACATCCTAAACTCAGCCTGTTGCGTAACCATTGAAGTGTCTCTAAACGTGCTCTCTCCAGCCCCAGTAGTATCCGTAGCCTCCCTGTAATGGGGCCGGGGTGCTGAAAATAATGGTGAGGTTGGGCCTAGCTTGAAAGAGTTGCAAATCATGAAAGTTTTTGGTTTCTCTCCACGGGGAAAGCAGGCCTGCCATGGGGAGTATAAGGGATTTTTGAGGGCTGGCGTCCATCATTTCATTCTGGGATTTGTCGAGTGGTCCAGCCAGACTTCCCTCTGAGTTGCTGGCTGTGCATTTCTGCTCTAAACTTAACAGCCTTGGTGGTGATGGGGGCAAGGATCCACTTTGTACCTGGAGTGAGTTGTCTTGATCAGTTCCTTTTTGATTTCTTTCCCTAGGTCCACATGGGAGTGAAAGGGTTCGTCAGGGACTCTGTCACTGGGGCTGGTCTGGAGAATGCGACCATCATTGTTGCTGGCATTGCTCATAACATCACCACCGGCAGATTTGGTGACTACCACAGGCTGCTCGTGCCTGGAACCTATAACATCACAGCGGCTGTCAGAGGGTAACGTCTCTGGAGCAGGCGGGGGGCTTGTACTGCTAAGCGTTCTCATTTTCACAGTCTCTTCATGCTTGCTTACGGGGTTTGGCTATAAGCTGCTACTGTCGATTCTTTCCTGTGATGGTGCCAGGCTGCAGCTTCATGTGCTGATGTGTCCTGTTTCCTCCTAGAGTGCCACCATTCAGGATGCTCTGGGAGTAAGAGGGAGGCAGTGTTAAGCCTGTAAAGGTAGCATTACATGAGGGGTTACAATACAAGTTTGGCCCCTTCTCTTAGCATGCTGCCAAGGTGGTCCCTGAAGGGCCATTCTTGAGAAGTGCAGCAGATAAGAGCTCATCCCCATGTGACTGTCTTTGGAAGGGCTGTCCTCATCTCGGTTAAAATGGGATTTGGCGTGATGGCAACGGGATATGACCTGATATTGTGCTGGCTATGGAATCTCTGGTGTAGCTTTTTAAAGTGCCAGACCTGCTCCATGTGGTGGTGGCGGGGAGACAGTGCTGAGAAAAGAGATTGTGCTGGTATAGCATCCTGGGCTTGGCTTGTGGCTTCTTGTGTCACTGATTGACTCTCTTATTGACGGCAGACTTGTGTGTCTTTCTCAGTTACGTGCCAATGACTGTAGAGAACATTGAGGTGAAGGAAGGGGCTGCGACTGGGGTCGACTTCTCCCTGCAACCTACTGTCATGGCGCCTGTTCCTGACGCTACGCAGGCTGCAGCCACGCCCGCGCCAGCCTCTGCCACCAGTGCCTCTGCCACAACGAAGGCAGCAAGCCCAACCTTGCTCCATCAGCCGCTCCAGCCCAAGGATTTTCGCCACCACCACTTCCCTGACCTGGAGATCTTCCTGAGGAGGTACGCCAGCGAGTACCCGAACATCACACGCCTCTACTCAGTGGGCAAGTCTGTGGAACAAAGGGAGCTGTATGTGATGGAGATATCTGACAACCCAGGCATCCATGAACCAGGTAACCAGCCAGCCCTATGAAATCCTTCCATAACGTATTGCATGTGTGCCTCCAGAGCAGGGTGCGCGCCAGGGCCGTACGCCTCGCCACGCGTCTGGGGGGGACTGGACGGGCAAACTGGAGAGGGTTGTGGAGGTGGTGATGACGATTCAGTCCTGGCTAGTTAGCCAGGTGGATTGTGAGCCTTTCCTGGCAGGGGCCCTGTCACCTTGTTCGGGAATAACTTCGCACGCTGTGGGTGCTGATGCAATTTAAAGAGGACCAGAGGCATCTGTAGGGAGCACTTGGTTAAATGACAAGGCCCTGCTCCAAGGCTCTTTAGCAGCCCCTCGGACTGCCTCACTGCTCTCCTGCTTAGGCTGATTGACATTTCAAGAACTTTGCCAGCAGAGCACTGTTGGATGAGGGTGATGACTGGTGCCCCAGAGCAATGGTGTGGCTGGCCCTCCTGCTTGCGTTCCGTACCACACCTGGAGTCCACCTGTCTCTGTTGCCAGCCTGATGCCATCTTGCTCCAGGAAGCTAATGGGGAGAGAGGGTAACAATGGCTTCAAGGGGTTCAGAGGCCAGTCACAAGTGGGCTGGCAATGCTTGTGTTCAAACAGGCTTTCCAGTGTCAGGGCGTCTCAAAGCCTAGCTGTTGTTACAAGGAGAGTGCCTTGATTCTGTTGCTGAAATGTCTGCTCTGTCCAGGTGAACCAGAGTTCAAGTACATTGGGAACATGCATGGGAATGAAGTCGTAGGCAGAGAACTGCTCCTCAATCTCATTGATTATCTCTGCAAGAACTTTGAGACTGATCCTGAAGTGACAGAGTTGGTCCTTAACACCCGCATCCACATCATGCCCTCCATGAATCCTGATGGCTATGAAAAATCCCAAGAAGGTAGTTCTTCTGCTTACTAAACAGCTTTATGTCTGTAGGTTCAAGAGTGGGCAATGGGGAGAGTCGTTGTGGAAGGGCCAGGAGCCTAACACGAGTTGCACAAAACTTTTCCTGCCCCAGAAGGGCAAAGAATTGGTTCGCTGCACCTTTGCGTGTCAAGAACAAATGGATCCTCAGTTTAAACTGCAGCTTTGTGTCATCCCTCTCAGGCTACGAACTCTAATAAAATCAGAACCTGGTGAGAGTGGAGGACAAAGGCTTGTAATGGTGGCCACGCCACCCAGCAGGCCACCTCCCAACGATCTGTGTGCAGGGAGTAGGTTCCCTACTCAGGGAATGGAGTGGGTGGGGGCGGGAAGCTGCAGGAAGCCAGCCCATTAGTGACAGATGCATCACTGTCTATCGAAAGCAGCCCCTTTTTCCCTTTTGAGGCGAGTTTTGGGTTTGTGCGCTGTGAATGTGGGGGGTTGCTGGCTGAACGTACCACGTTTGTTGCCCAGGAGACAGAAGCAGCACGGTTGGCAGAAACAATAGTAACAACTATGACCTGAACAGAAACTTCCCAGACCAGTTCCTCCCGACGACAGACCCTCTGCAGCCGGAGACTCTCGCTGTCATGAGCTGGTTAAGGGCCTATCCGTTCGTGCTCTCGGCAAACTTGCATGGAGGTATGCAGACAAAACCAGACTGCTGTAAAATGTAGCTTGTGGGAGAAAGGGGCTCCCGGTACCACGTTGCAGAGCTTGAGTTACACTGGGATGCTTCTGCTCTGTGTCTAAGAGCAGTGACAGGACATTCTGTCTGGGCTGGCCTATGGAATTGGTTTCCTTTGTCCGTTTGCTAGGCTCTTGCCTAAATAGATCCATAGTGCATTAAGGAGGGGCCTGTGGCAAAAAGTTACAGCCACTGACCCCAGAAAGAGAGCAGTTTGTTTGGCCATCTGGAGGGGAAACTGTTTCAGTCAGAGCACCTGTAAAGGAGCCACATTAAAGACTTCATGGAATTAACTTCTCCACGGTTCAATATTCTTCATCTTCCATGTGTCGTCTGTGCCAGGGACTGAGGCAGGCTGGATGTCTTGCTATGCTATAAAGTGATCTACATGGAACTACTTGGCATCGTAACCTCGCTGCCTGGCTGAGCTGCTAGGTTCCCGCTGATTTAATTAGCTGCCTTTTAGAGTGAGTTAAATTAATAGTCACTGCATTGTAGCTTTTTCCCCAGACTGTTTGTCTGCTGGGCGTGTGGCTGCAGCCGTTGGCAGTTGATGGTTGCTCAGTATTGGTCCACTGGATTTTTCAGTACATTGATAAGAGTTCATCCAGACTGGCTGCAGTGCTGGGTTTTCATCAAGTGTCTCAGAGTGCTATTAATGTAACTCGGTCAGCTAGAATCTCCCTAGTTTAGTCCTGACTTGATTATGCATAAATGTTTACCAAGTCGTCATCCTCAGGGTGAAAGTCTGTTCAGAACAGCTGCTGGCCAAGGATACCACTGACCCAAATTCCACTCATTCTGTAAACCACCTTGACACTTGCTTTCCCTCCTCATTTGAAAGTTACCCCCATGATCTGTGCCCAGCTTTCTCACATGCCAGGGGGAAACGCTTGGCTGCAGTGCTCCAGTTTCAGAATTTCTTTGACTTTCTTAGGTTAAGAACATTCCACTAGGGTGGACTGGTAACTCTTACTACATGTTCATTATCTCCCTCATCTACCTAGTTTAGCACTGTGGCTAGTTCCAAGCCATGGCAAACGCACAGACTTGTTCTTTAGCATTTTTGGAAAAGCTTCCTCTGTGCTAGAATTAACGATCCATTATAAAAGCACACTAAATAGAATCTTGTTTCCTCTGCAGGTTCTTTAGTGGTTAATTACCCCTTTGATGATGATGAGAAAGGAATAGCCATCTACAGTAAATCACCAGATGATGCTGTGTTTCAGCAGCTTGCACTTGCTTATTCCAAGGTAAAGCTATAGTTAAAGGAATTGCGCTTTATGCTTTGGTAACTCTTTGACTGGTTGGCACAAAACTGCTGCAACTGTTGAAAAAAGCATGGGTGTAGGTAATGTTCATAGAGTCTTGCCCTTAAAGTGTAAAGTTGCAGTCCCTCCTTGGGTTACAGCAGAACCTGTCTTGCAGGAAGCTGTCATTTCATGAGCTAATTTCCAGCATAATCAACCCTAGCGGTGCCGTAGGAATAAATCGCACACTGTCCATGTATGTGGAAGCTATAAGAATGGATTGTGAATGCATACGTAAGACTGTGGGCTGAGGCTGTAGAACATAATGCAAATGAGAGCAACGGAGGAAACCATGGGCCTTAGCTGATTCATGGCCAGACGTGGATGGCTCTAGATAATCAGTGCAGGATTAACAGTAGCTCAGGGACCTGTGCTGTATGTGTGGCTATGTGTATCTAGAAATATCCATCTGTATTTAATGTGCTGCTGAATTCAAGATTCATATTAAAATGTAATGACTTAACGTGGAAAGTGTCAACACGGTACAGTGCAAAGTCCAGGGTTCATGTGTGATCACTTCTATTTTTCAGGAAAATACTCAGATGTACCAGGGCAGCCCTTGTAAGGACATGTACCCCAATGAATATTTCCCCCATGGCATCACTAATGGGGCTCACTGGTATAATGTTCAAGGTAAAACACCATGTGGGAAAGAAACTGTTCATGGCCTTGAGTGTGGTGGATCTCGAGTCGCTAAAACAGCTTTTTCCAAATGAATTATCTGCGGACAAGAGAGATTCTGTCTTTAGAGTTTCCAGTTAATCATCTAGATACCGTCACTGGTGGATCTAGTCCAGAGGGATATGGGCCCCTTTTATAAGCTCTAGGCTGTAGTTGGGCAAAGTGATTTGGGCGTGGGTGAAAGTGCGCTCTGCCTACCAGTGGCCAGCTGGGCTGCGTTGGCTTTTGGTTATTGGGAAGGAGGGTTTTTAAACCTTAAGTATAATTTGCCACAGCCTATATTTTTGAGGTGCAAGTGTGAAAAGCCCTTCGTTTAGGAATAAATCTGCATCTTCACAGCTCTCTGAAGCCTGGGGAGGACTCGCCCTGTATAAACCTCTTCACTGTTTTGTTACAAGGCAGCCTTTTGCTGTAAGGCACACAAAGGGTGACATTCTCTAACTTCTCAGGGCCCCACAGCTTAACAGCCAGGGTATTTTGTGATAGTTGTAAGAAGACTTTGATGTACCTAAGAATAGCTCTGATGTTTCTGCCTTAGGTGGGATGCAAGATTGGAACTACATAAACACAAACTGCTTTGAAGTGACCATTGAGTTAGGCTGTGTGAAATACCCAAATGCTGAAGACTTACCGAAATACTGGGAGCAGAACCACCGGTCTCTGCTCCAG
Source organism: Mesoclemmys tuberculata (assembly GCA_007922155.1). Taxonomy (NCBI): domain Eukaryota; kingdom Metazoa; phylum Chordata; order Testudines; family Chelidae; genus Mesoclemmys; species Mesoclemmys tuberculata. The sequence continues at coordinate 18,910,788 of ML675623.1, read as the reverse complement.
TTCATAAAACAGGTGAGATGCTACAATAGCCAGACAGCAGGGACTGAAACCCTGCATGCTTCTTGACAGGGCCTTTGAAGCATCCCAGGAAAGTCTGTTCACATTAGGGGATCCTTAGTGTTCGTTGCTTTCTGGGCTCCTCTGCTGATTGGCGCGGGCACTGGTGCTGGGCCAGAATGGGGATTGTTGCAGTGTCAACCAGGGAACCATAGAAAAACCACAAGTCGAGATGTACATGTAGCTGAAATCCTTTTAAAAGCTCCAGCCTTATATGCGTGCCCAGTGGCAGGCGTAACAACTTTATCTGGGGTGCCCTAGCCTTTCAGTCGGCTGGAGAAGGCCCTGGGATGCTGCTGTTCCTCTAGGATTTGGGGCAGGAGTGCTGTGGTGGAGGCATTTTTCAGACGTGGTGCATAAACAAAGGCGTGTTGCAGTGTCAGTTGTAGCACAGCGCTCTACCACTGTGTCTTGAGTGAAACAGTCATTTGTTGTGCCCCTGCGATGAAACGGACTTCAGATGGGCTATTTATAGGGTACATTAGGAACCTTGGCCCTGGATTTCCTTCACATCCCACAGGACTGGAACTGAGAGGGAAAGGCATAGCGATTGCTGCTTGTTGCCGTGACTCGTGTAGTGCTTGGACATCCCAGTGCCCCAGAGACTTGTCACTGAACGGCGGTTGTTCTCTGATCCTCTGTCTAGGCTCACCGAGGTGTCAAGGGATTTGTGCTGGATGCCACAGACGGAAGGGGCATCGTAAATGCTATCATTAGCGTGGCTGACATTGACCACCCTGTCACCACTTATAAGGCTGGAGACTACTGGCGCCTGTTGGTCCCGGGGTCTTACAAAATCACAGCATCTGCCAGAGGGTGAGTGAATGAGTGACTGGTACCTTGGGCAACAAACGGTCCCCTAAGTCAGCTATGTTGCTAGCTCCTCTCCCCTTCTGCTTGAAGGAAGCGCTTGGAGGGGATTTGTGCTTATCCGGAGCAAAGCGTTTAACTCCCCTTAGTGAGAAACAGACCAAAAACTCCAATAGAGTGAGTTCAACCCACAGGTGTCAACACCCCAGCCACGGGAACGATTGGCTCCACTGGTGAGAACTATCCCCGATGGTTACCTGTGGTGGAAAGCGGTTAATAAGGAGGTATGTATTTAGGAGAAGCTTAACTATAGAGGCAGCGGCTTAAGAATAGTTTAATTAATTGTTCTGGATCTGCCAAATCTCAGTTACCATTCCTGTCAAAGCTGTCTTAGCATTCCCTCATAATAGCCTTGGACCATAGCACCTGGACTACCGAATTCCCCAGCCCCACTGCTGGTAGGAACTGCAGTTATCTGTGGTAATCACGGTCTCTTTTCCTAACATGCTATTCATAACGTCTTGTCCCAAAGCTGTCTTGCTATTGTTTTATTTTCCTTTGTGGTGCACCACGTCTCTAGTTTGTGATGGAGAAAAGATTGTAGTCTAACATGAACATCCCGCTGTGGAAGATACTGCAACAAATGGAGTGTTTGAACCTACTTGCTTAGTCCCTGTATGTCTTTTCCTCTGGCAGGTATAACACCCTCACCAAGACGGTGAGCATTGGGGACAGAGGCGTTGTTCAAGTCAACTTCACTCTGTCACGAGCAGATTCCAAAGTTGAGGAGGGGAAGACCCCAGTCATAAACATTCCAGACACAAATGACCCCACTACCAAGGAGTTTGAAACCCTGATCAAAGAGCTCTCTGCTGAGAATGGCTTGGAACGCCTTATGCTAGCATCTTCAAGGGACGTTTCTCCATACCGCTACCATCCATACAAAGACTTGTCTGACTTTCTGAGAGCCCTCCACCTAAACTACCCTCAGATCACAAATCTCACTATGTAAGTGATGCTGCTTCTAGCTTATTGCTTCCCAATGAAACAGCCTGGGACTGTGCTGTAGCAAACGGCATGTTACGTTCCTGCCTTGAATATGCTCATGTTACAGACACAAGGAATCTAGAGGCCCCATCTGAAGGTGCCTAATCTAAAGTGACAGACAGATACCTGTATCAGGTCCCTGTACTGGATGGAGCTCTAATCTCAGAGCTTTGAGGTTTTGGATTGTCTGTGACACATCCAGGAAAAGATGAGTGCAATCTGAATAGAGGGTAGCAGTCTGGTGCAGAAGGGGAAGAAGATGGGGAATCCAAAAGGGCCTTTGGGGAGGGAGGCCTGTAGGCAGAAATGAGCGGATACAGTGTGTGTGTCTTGAAGGATCTTGATAGGAGGCCAAGAAGCAGGTGAGTAGGTATCACAGTTACAATGTGACTAACTGACCTACATTAAATGAGCTCTTGATCAATCACACTTTAGGAATATCGAGGTACTGGAGAAGAGCTCTCTCTCTCTGGGTAAAGGAAACCCTGCCTGTGCACACTTGAACTCAGATCGGTGTGTGCATCTTTCCCCAGGCACTCTAGTTAGTGCCTTTACATTCCCCCCTTTTCCAAAATTCTCACTCCTTCGGATGTTCTTACCACATTGCTGTAGTGTCACTAACAAAAGCCATTTGTTTGAGGGGCTTTCTGAATGGTACTGCCCTGTTCTGTCCCTCTAGTGTCCCGCGCAGTATGAGCTCAGACATTCCTTTGTTCCTTCTTTCCTTTAGGATCTTGTATCCTCTCCCAGATCAGTGTCACGCTAGAGACCACCTCTGGGTTACCTGCCTTAATTCAAGGCCTCAGCCCACTTGCATGTGGTTCTCTGTCTGCTGTGGTCTTTCACTCTGTCATTTCGCTCATGACTACTGTTTGCAGAATAGCACCTGCGGCTGATACCAGACCTGGTGTGATCTGCTGATTTATATGCCTTCCACATACTGTTTGCTTTGTTATTGCCAGGCACTGTGTGCCAGCCTGCTGCCCACACTTACTCCAGAGCTGCTGTTCTCATCTGTAGCCTCTATTGTGCTTCCAGTTATGTCAGCCCCTGGTAGTGATCTTTGCCATTAATGAGAGAAATGGAAGAGACAATGACCCATGGCTTGTGCAATCAGCTGTAATCTCTTCAGATCATGGGAATTTGGTTTGTGGTGGTCTTCTGTTTGCTTCTCTCACGGGCAAATCTAGTCACTGCTAGAACGTTACCATTGGGGTTATAATCACATGGTCAAGAGTGGGGTTTAAATGGGCTTTGGCAGTATCCCCTATATTAATTTAGATGGACTCGATGGGCCCAAAGAGTCCAAGGTGTGGACGTGACAAAGTTATTGTCCAACATTTTACAGGTTTAAATTAAGTTCAGGGCTTGGTTTGCGGACTCAGCCTGCCTAGCACCTTGCAAACATGCTGTAAGTCCTTTAAACTTGCTTTAAAGATACAGGGAAAACAATTAAAGCCTTTGAAATGTATCGGGGAAGGCTCTTCTCTTAACAACATTCCTTGTTCTCTTTCCTCTTAGCTGTAGAGAATCTTGTCTGACCATCTCCTAAGGGGCATTAAAGATAACTGTCCTTCTGAGAAAAAGAGAAATTAGCTGAGAGAATCTGGAGCAGTTAAAATCCAGGCCCATTTCCTAGAAGACAAAACCAGACAGGAACACACAGGAGGGAAGAGAAAAGAACAGCAGCGATATAAAATGCAGCTTCTGTCACACTGTGACCTCATTGCTTGAAAAACACGAGCACATTGCCTGGTCTTATCAGCCCCTCTCAGACCTGGCAAAGTTTTATCCACCTTGGGCCATTTAGGACATTAGATTTTAGCTACCTTTCTGGTCCTGGGCTTACAGCAGCATTGCAAAATATTGCCGTTTTGTCCAGACAAGCCAGACTTACTAGGTAGAAGGAGAGGAAAGAGAAGAAACAGAGCAGGGGAGGAGATGGAAGTATGTGGGGGAGGAGGGGAAGACCCAAACCTCACATCCCAGGAACTGTATGGGATTTAGCTGGAGGCTGTGGAGGTCATGATGACACCTGGGTCCCCATCTCTGTGCCCTGTCTGGTTAGGATATTTCTCAGGATTGGGTCAAAGTAGGCACAGCATTTTCTCGCCCTAAGGTCCTCTGGGATCCAGTGGCAGCTGTCACGCTGAAGCTTGTTCTTCCTTTTGTCTCATGCAGCCAGCTTTCCCCTTTGCTTTGCCTTCACTGTTTTTGTCTGTATTTCACCCATTCCTACCCCCCCTCTGTCCCCCAGGCTTACTTTGATCACGGACCCCAAAAGGGAGCCATGGGTAGAATGGCACATCCCTTCTTTATTTGGCCTAATTTCTGACACTTGTCTTTGGTTTGTTGATTTCCAGTCCCACACGTTTCTTGCTTACCAGGCATGATTTTAATAGTTCTCGAATTATATCAGTGGACTCTTTGACTAAATCCATCTGGTTTAGGTTTCTGTGGCTGGAATGATCTGTTTCATTGGATCAGCTTCTGTTGGTGAGAGAGACAAGCTTTTGAGCTTACACAGAGCTCTCTTCTATAGGTGATCTCTGAAGGCTCAAAAGCTTGTCTCTCTTGCCAACAGAAGCTGGTCCAATAAAATATTACCTCACCCACTTTGTGTCTCTACTGTCCTGGGACCAACACGGCTACAACAACACTGCCTAGGTTATTCAAATGCTTTTGTGAACTTTCAGTCACTTTTCACAGCTTGGGCCTACAGATGTTCCTTTTAGCACAGCACCCCCCTCATTTGTTCTGCATGCTCATTCATGAATGCTTCCTGTCCCCAAATTGGCTGTTTGACTAGCTTTCTGCATACCAGCCTTTGACATGCCCCATGTATCAAAGGCTCTCCAGGAGTGGAATAAATTGTCCTTTTGCTCTTCCAACTTGCACGTATGCTTAACTTCAAGCAAATGTTCTGCATGAACATACACAGGCAGCCCCTGCTAGGCAGGATGCACTCTGTTGTGGTCCCCTCCCTTAGTGATGCAGCTCTGTTACAGGGAATTAATTCTCCTGTGTCCCTTTCTGCCAGCGATCAGCTTTGCCCCCTTCTAGCCCCTCATGAATCTGTGCAAAGGCCAGGCCAGAGTGGTTCTCCATCTGTAGACACTCGATGCTTCTGTTTCTCATGTGTTGGCAGGTTGGGTCAGAGTGTTGAGTACCGTCAAATATGGTCCCTTGAAATATCCAACAAACCAAACCAGTCTGAGCCCGAGGAGCCAAAGATCCGCTTTGTCGCTGGTATCCATGGAAATGCCCCGGTCGGCACAGAACTGCTCTTGGCGTTGGCAGAGTTCCTCTGTATGAACTACAAAAAGAATGTAGCCATCACAAAGGTAAGGAGTCCGCAGCTGTGACGCCTCACCTGCTCCGGGGGCATGGCCTCAGTAAAGAGTGGTTACTGAATCCTTCTCTGAATGCCAGGCCGGGCGTTGTATGAAATACAAAAAACTGCCTGGTGTAAGCGTGGGAGTCCGAGGACCTTGTGTAAACTCTGTTGTGGCCTGACCATGTGGGGATTGGGAAGGAGCCTGCAAAGACCCTGGGAGTTGATGGCGGGTGCGGGTTCCAGTATCTTAGCAGGTATCCAACCCTGACCGTTGTGACTCAGCTGTGGTAGCAGCCGGCCAATGTCTGCGGAACCCTACCGCTGCCATTCTGGGCATGGTGAGGAAACCCAAGGTGAACTCTACTGTGGTGTTGGCAGCACTTCCAGGAGCCTAGTCACGTGAAGGTGCAGGGAATTCTTCAGTGTCTGTCTGAGGGCTGCGGACGGGGGGGAAATCTGCTGAGCATGCGTCATGGCTAGCTGTTGAACTTAGTTTTCTCTGTGTGTGTAGCTGATTGACAGGACAAGAATTGTGATTGTGCCGTCCCTCAATCCAGACGGGCGTGAGACTGCTCAGGAGAGAGACTGCACGTCCAAGATTGGACTAACCAATGCTCACAACAAAGATCTGGACACGGACTTCACAAGTAAGGCTAGTTCACGTTTAGTCTCTTGACAGGAGCCAATGCAGTGGTATAAGTTATGTTGTTGCAAGGTCTAGTTTCAGTTATGCCTCGGTTAGTCTAACTGAAGAGTTGACACAAGTTGCAGATGGAATTGAAATACCTGTTTTTGCGAGGGAAGGACCATCCCAGTTGGTTTCATGGGGCTCTTGCAGAATCTAAAAATCAGACATCCCTAATGACTCTGAAACCTATTTCATTGTTCTGGGGGGAGGGAAGGGTGTATCCTTTAAGCTCTGAAGCTCTCCACCTTTCTGCTGCTGACCTCATCCTCCTGGAGTTTGCTCATGCTGCTCCCGAACTATCTAGAGCTATTATATCGGAGCACCACAAGCCTGGCCTGTCTGGAGTTGGAGAGCTTCTGAGCAGTTTGTGTTGGCTGGTTCTGTTGTCTGGGAACACCTGAAGCACTTATTTTTGGGAACAGTGGCATCAGTTGTGCGACTGAAGTGGAGATTACTTGCAAGAATTGCTCCCTGGATCATGATGGGAAATGGCACCATGGAAGTAGTGACCTGCAAGATCTGTTTGAGGTGGTGGATGAATGCGGCGGCTGGCTGACTGCACTTAATTGACTATCTTGAGTGGCCACGTGTCTAGCTTTTAAATGCTGTAAGGTGCCCAGATGCTATAGCTGGGGCCCTACAGAAATGCCTTCATAAACACATGCAGCTGGCATCAGTTCAAACACTACCCAAAGAGCCTATTTCTGGATGCCTTTACCATCAGAGAGAGACTTGTGCTGACCTCTTATGGGTTCCTTTGTCTTTGTTCTGATTTTAGGCAATTCCTCCTTAGACGCTGGAACAAGAGAGCCAGAGACCAGAGCCATCATTGAGAACTTGATCCGGAAGCGAGATTTCAGCCTCTCTGTTGCACTGGATGGTGGAGCTCTGCTCGTAACTTATCCGTATGATAAACCTGTGCAGACAGGTACAACTAACTTGTCCCAAGCTGCTTCACTCTATAGTTAGGACCAGTTATTGTTTCATCTTCAGCTGCAGGCTAATCCTGGGCCAGCATAACTGGTTGTCTGGGTTGGAGGGGGCTTGTCTTATTGCTGAACTGAGAGCGAAGCAAAAATTAGGAGACTTCCTGGCCAATGATAAAAGCCTCTTTTGTAAGACAGCTGGGTCACTGCTGCCAGTGTTTAGCCTATGCACTGTAAAACATTGTGATTTTAACTGTCCATTGCAGGAAGTGTTGTTTGACCTAGGAGCCATTAAAAATGAGCCCGTGCAGTGGGATTTGGTGGCGGTATCTGTTTGACCAAACTTCATAATGGTTAGGAAATGCTGTTTAGAAACTATTCAGTCTTTAAACCCGTTGAAGACTGTGCTGTGCTACATCATTAACTTAGTCTGCTTCAGTTAAAGATAGCTGCAACCCCCGCTTCCTACTAATGTCCTGATCTTCTTTTTATAGTGGAAAATAAAGAAACTCTGAAACATTTGGCATCTCTGTATGCAAACAACCATCCGTCAATGCACCTGGGTCAGCCAGGCTGTATAAATGAGTCAGGTATGCACGTATGATGCTTTGCACTGTGACTGTTTGTGCTAGCTGCTCCTTGCAGAGGATTTTCTGACTTTTTTTGTCTGTCTACAGATAAGAACATTCCAGGAGGTGTGATCCGGGGGGCAGAATGGCACAGTCACCTGGGCAGCATGAAGGTATTTCACAGCCGTACTAAACGCCACCTCAGAGCATAGCCAGATTTAAACTAGCGTTAAAGGAGCAGACTGTCTGGGCAAAACTATGGAATGAGCTAACTGAAGATTCTTGCAAAGCTTTCCTTTTAAATGCTGTCCATGTCACAACTCCTTCCCCTGTTTTTCAGGATTTCAGTGTTACCTTTGGCCATTGCCCTGAGGTCACAGTGTACACCAGCTGCTGCTTCTTCCCAAGTGCTGGACAGCTCCCAACTCTGTGGGCAGAGAATAAGAAGTCTCTCCTTAGTATGCTTGTGGAGGTGAGAGGTTGTCTTAGAGAAGACACTTTGGGGGGATGGGGGGGAAGCACATTGATACTTGAGGCCTGGTCCTTGCTGCTGAGGTCCTGGGGAGATACACCACATCTCATTCGTCTGGACCTATCAGCAAGAGAGTGGCTAATCTCTCAGTGACACGTTGCCTTGAAGTGAGATGAGCTGCCCTTTGTTGTGTTTTAATTACTAAGCAGAGGGGGGGTGCTAAAAAATCCTAATACACTCATGTGTCTCCTCCCTAATGTATCTGAATGCTTAGTGTCTGACACTCTTGATTTCAGGTTAATAAGGGAGTCCATGGGTTTGTTCAAGACAAGAGTGGAAAGCCAGTGTCTAAGGCACTCATTGTGTTCAATGAAAGTGTGAAAGTCTACACAAAGGAAGGTGGCTATTTCCATGTGCTCCTGGCACCGGGTTTACATAACATCAGTGCCGTAGCTGAAGGATATCAGCAGCAGCATGTATGGGTGAGTGCGCAACTGTATCACAGGAGCTCTGCTTTCCTGTCTTGTAAATGGCATCCTCAGACCATTAGACTTGTTTTTAAGGGTCCTGCTTAATTTTTACCCAGATCTCTGGTTTTTCAGCTATTTAATCTTTGCTAGCTGCTGAACAGTCTTGCTTTTCAGCCAAGTGTAGCTATGTTTAGCTTGTGCAGTGGCTGGGAGAGAACTTCCCACCTTGCTCCCTTGGGGGGGATAGTTCTGAGGCATCACACTTGCTGCTGTTGGCCACAGCGATCAGTCCATGGGGCTGCCCCGGGCTTCTTTTCTAGCTGGATGCTAGCGCAAAATGTCAAACATGCTTAGCCTCTCTTTGTTTTTTCAGGTGCTAGTGCACCATGATGCTGCTAGCTCCGTGGTGATCATATTTGACCTGGATAACAAGATATTTGGGCTTTCAAGGGAGCTTGTGGTAACGGTAGCAGGTAAAGTGGAACATGTTCTTTCCAGGAACCTTTGTTTGAGCACATTCAGGAGGTGGGACCCAACTTTCTGACCACAGACTCCCCTCTACCCTTCCCTAACACAGAGTTAGTCTATGGGCTTGAGCCATTCCCCTGGCTTTTATTCTAGGTACGCAGTTTATTCCTGCTGGTTTATCCCACAGCGTTTATACCTGCTAATGCTGTATCTGCAGCTAAGAAGATGGGATATTGGCCATCTTTGCAGGGCTCTGAGGCCCGTTCTGAATCTGCTGATGAGATGGGGGATAGCAATAGGAAAAGTCTACTTCTGACAAGTCCATGTTACTTGTCCATGGGAGTAAGGCAGTATTGTTCCTTACCTGAAGCTGCCTTGAAAGGAGCACAGCTGGCTTGAAGGGGTTTGAGAATAAGGTGGAGGCCATAGTCCATGTTCTTGGTGATCCCGAGGAAAGTTTGGGTTTAACCCTGTGCCAATCCCAGCTTTGCCCAACGGCACAAGAAGGCCTCTTTGTTGTGGGTTAGGAGCTGGGCGCATGGGCGCAGTTGGATGAAGAAAGCAGCCGTAGTTCTCCCTTAGGAGCACAGCTCATGCTGTAAGTGACAGGGACGCTGGAAGTGTCCAGTGGGAGTGGGGGTGCTCTCACGTGGCACTGATTTCAGTGTTTTTCTCATTGGCAGGTGCTACCATGTCTGCTCTGGTCCTCACCGCCTGCATCATCTGGTGTGTCTGCTCCATCAAGTCAAACAGGCACAAGGACGGCTTCCATCGCCTACGGCAGCACCATGACGACTACGAGGACGAGATCCGCATGATGTCAACCAGCTCTAAGAAATCCCTCCTGAGCCATGAATTCCAGGACGAGACGGACACGGAAGAAGAAACGTTATATTCTAGCAAACACTGATAGACACCAAGTGGAAAGGAGAGCTCCCTATAGACAGGGCCTGCAGTGGGGGGCTGCTCTTATGCTTCAGAGATCTGGAAAGTTAGCTTGCAGAATGTGTAAGCTCCAGAGACGTGGGTGGCAGTTCTCAACCTCCCGTGTTCTTATTTGCTCCATTCCTATTTTATGCACAAGTCAGCTGTTGTCGGAAGCTGCGCTCGGACTGTGGACACCATTAGGTTTCTAGGTCAGGGGTTGGAGTTCCATATAATGGAAACACTTAAAAGTTTGTTTGTTCGGGCATCAAGAGTTGCAAGCAGCTTTCCCAGCAGTCAAGCCCAGCGCAGTGATAGTGGAGAAATGTCTGGCAGGCTCCGTAGTACTAAGCTTTAAAGCCATTATTTATCTCTACCTTTTCGATTTTTTTTCACTTTATACCATTTGGGGAAGCCTTGATCAGTTATGGCTAAAGACGTGAGCTGCTGGTGAGTGGCACTAGAAATGGACAGTGAGCTTGGCTTTTAGTTGCTCCACCCCACTTCAAGGGTGCAGAGATACTCTGGCCTGCTGTGCTGCAGGCTTCCACGCCTCTGAAGTGTTTGCAGGTAAGCGAGTTTTACAGACAGGCTTTCCTTTGAATTGCCTCTGTGTTGAAAACTGACATGCGGATAAGCTTGGGTCTGGGGGTGAGAAGCTCCCCAGCCAAAGGGGGAGAGAACTACAGTTAATTCAGTAGAAGTTGGTATCTGGTAGCTATGCAACACTGCCATTCTGTAGTTGGAAGAAAATCCTCAGGTTCATTTGAACCGTCTTCTTCAGAACCCCTATTGCTTCTGGCTGGTTAGGTAGAGGGCAGAATGACACTTAACATCACCTGTCGGAGAATGGAGCCTAGCTAGTAACATGTGAATGGGGACTAATCGCAGCCTGGCAATATAGCTTGCTAAAAGAGTCACTTGAGACTCTTTCCAAGCAGATGGTTGCGCAGCTCACTGAACATTTTCTAAATGCAGCTAGTTACAGACTGGATGTGCCTGCTCAGCCTTGTTCGAATCCTTCCCATGTCCATCTAATACCGAAACATACCCGTTACTGATCAATGCGATTGTTAAAAGCTGCCATCTTTGCTTCTGCATTGACCCTGATGCTGCTAGACCTCCAGCCAGCATGACGGGCATGTCCCTGCTCAACAATAGCAAGCAGAGTTCCTCTAAACATGTCCCTTTTGTTATTTCATGGTGAGATGGCTGTTGCCAGGGCCCAGAATACATTTCGGGGAGAGGCGGGGTGTGGAAGAGGATCAAGCTAGCTGGTTTGGAACAAGGTTGGCTCCTCTTTTGGGTCGCCCTCAAAGTGTAAACTAGAAGTGAAGTATGTAAGCAAAGCTCTCTGTACCTGAGACCACTTGATGATTCAAAACTTAGCAGTGATTGGGGCTAAAAGGCTCCTCTAGAAATGGAGAGGGGCCAAATGAGATCTCCCAACACCATTTTCCATGCTTCTGGCTGTTCTAGTTTCTCCACTTTCTGAGGTGGTGGCTAGGGCTCCGCAGCATGAAGCAGATGCCTGCATTGCTCACTTTAGTACTTGCAGAAATAAATCGATGATGCAGTAAACCGGCCAGGCTCTTGCATGAAACGAATGATTGGTGGGTGGATCCACTCAGGATATTGCAAGCTGGAGTGAAGAAAGAAATCCACTTAATTTTGCCAGAGGATGGACTCTGTAAGATGCGAGGTCCAAGGTTCTCCAGCCTTTGCTGTATGCTCCCAGCCGGACCTTGCTACCCTTATGGAAATGCAGCTACCAAGGGAACCTACCCAATCTAGATGTGTTCGTAAGCTACTAGTTACTGAAAAACTAAATTCTGCAAAAGCTTAATGGGGGTTTGTTCAGTTTTTCCTACTCCTCCCTTGCTTCTCCGAGAACTTTGGTGCTAACGTGTTGTGGAGGAGACAGCAATTACCTTCTCTTCCTACATGATTGGGTGTTTCGGACTGAATGGGGCAGGAGTTGGCCACGGGTGCGGGGACCCTTCAGCTGTCTGTATTTGTTGGATGGAATAGAGTTGATAGTGTTAGGTCTGCACCGTGGTTCTCTTGTCAAGAAGTGGTGCCATGTTGCCTGTGTTCACGCTACTTTCCAGTGACCCAGAGAGAGTGGAGCTTTCCAGTATTTATATCTGCAACTTGCAGATATAAAACAGTTCAATTAGCTACCATGTCGGGGAGAGTCTCTACTACAGCCTTCGGTTTGGCTGCTGCTCCCACCCCCAAGTGTCTGTGTGAAACACGCAACAATTCCTGAACAAGATGGGTTTGTCTTGTCTCCACTGGACAGGTGCGACGGGGATGTGAACTGAACTCTCTGGGTAGAGATGGCAAAGTGCAGCCCCTTCTTTAAACAAGGCTTCCTGTTAGAGCAGTCAGGCAATTCTGCCGAGTGAGAGGAGGGGATTTATGCTCCTCCATCCCCTGAAAGGGGTTTGCCGTACATACCAACCCGATCTCCTCCTCCCCCTCCCCCTCCTTCTCTCCCCCCCCCCACCACACACACATGATATTGTCTGCCATAAGATTGTCCCTAAGGCATGGGCTCCACGCAGCTGCCAAGCTGATAGGATCATGGTGGAAACATTTAATGTGGCAGATACGTTTCTCAATCTCTTGACAGCACAGTTGACTTGGCAAATATGCTCTTAGGCAGCGAGTCAGGGAGCGCCTGCTCTCTCTCATACCTTGGGATTAAGGAGCTGATATTACATCTCACAGCCTTGCAGGAGCCACAAATGTAGCATGTGCTAGGGTACTGCTGTGCTGAATAAATGACTGCCCAGTCCCTTTGTGTCTGGGCCTATTCTGCAGTCCTGATAGGACCCAGTGGGCTATCACCTAGTAACATTGTCTGCCTGATTTCCAGACTCTGCTTTCAAGGTCCAAAGCAGATCCATTTAAGTTTTTATATTAAAGGTGACTTCTCAGACTGCCCTTATACCTCTACCTGCTTGGGAATCGGGGCTTCCTACTTTGTAGGAAGATGTTCTCCCTCTAAATCAAATTTCTGCCCCCTAGCAATAAATCTGGTTAGAAGTCATGCATTTCAGAGCCTTGGATCTGCCTTTCCCTCTCAGCGAATGTATCTTGAAATTAGCTAGCAGTAGGTGAATGTTTGAGGTATGTGGGTATGAATTACGGTGCGTGATTGAAACTTTTTTCTAAGTGCACGGGATGAGTGTCTTTGCTTATTTCTTCATGGGCAAATCTAGAGCTCTTCTGTGGCATTGACACCTGGGTATTTTTTATTGATTTGCTGAACAAACTGCCCTCCACACCTTTTCTTGCAGCACCCCATACCATCCCTCTACCCATCTTTAACAGCCACTGTCAGCACCCCCCCCTTTTTTTTTGGAGGGTGTCTGCACCCGTCGTACGCACTTGTCTCTGGAGTGCATAGGTCTGTGTACTGTGCCTTCAAAAGTAAACTTTTCAAAAGGGACTTAAAAGGGTTGACTTAGCTTAAAAAAAAATTTAAAAAAAACACACCAATCTCTGAGATGAGACTGAACTTCTGTAGCAGGTGCGTGTGCTGGTTTTTTACATGTATACTGAGATCGAATACTCTCTATTAAAATTATTTTGATGTCTTTTGTGCTTGTCTCAGAATTGCTTAAATCCTAGTATCTTTCACAGGAATGACAAAGCAGTTACCTCATTCTCTTAACTTGCATGTTGAGGGAGGCTCTTGGCTTGGGGCCCTTACTCTCTGCTCTCTTTCAAACTCCCCCTTATTTCTTGTCTTTGCTGCCCAACAAGGGCAATCAACACGCCCAGCTCTACCTCTAATACTTGATTCTCAGGTGTAGGAGAGCTATAGCTTGTACTTGACTGTGCCACGGCCTTCTGTTCCTATAACTCTTCTTATAACCTGCTTTTTCAGGGCTTTTGATTCTCTAAACACTGCACTGAAATCAGGTTCTGGCACAGAAGCTAGCAGCCACCTTCTACCTCTGCCCAGTCCAGGAAAGGGAAATGGGAAAATGAAAGTGTGTTGAGGATAATGCTGTAAACCTGTTATGGCTAATTGCTTTGGGTTCTGTAGGCTCCAATCAGTGCAGGTGGGAGCTGTGCTTCTTGAAGTTTCTCCAAAAGTGTCTATGAACTAAACTTCATGGAACTCAGTTTATGTGCTGTGGAACCAAGTGTGGCCGTCTCTGCAGTAAAAGTTGTGAGCAGGGCCAAGAATGAGGCTCTCTGTCACTACGGATGCACAAGTGTCTTATGGACTGAAATGTGAAGTAGAGGGCCTGCTGCTGTAGTGTAGGCTCTACTGCAATAGGAGGTGGAGGCACTTCCAGCTGTTCACCCCAGCCCTATTACAAAGCTGTAGTGTCTCCTACTGGATAAATTTCCACTCCTAGCAGGTACTTCTAGGTAATTGAAACAATCAGTCTCCAGGTATTAGTGCCTTTACCCTCTGCTGCTTTTGTACATTACAGTGCATGTACTCTGGGACCCGGGGAGGACCCTGCCCCCTAGTTCAAGGAGCTGTTTTGCTGTGCTTGCGTAAGGCGTCTCCTGTAAGGAAAGGTGGAGCTGGCTTTGCTCAGAGTGCTCGAGCCCCAGTCCTGCCCAGCACGGGGGCTGCTCTTGCACAATCCACATTTGTGCTGTGCATAAAACACAGGAGGGTTTGTGACCAAAAAACCAACAGCAGCCGCCCCTCCCCGTCCTTCCAGGCTGCTTCCCTCTGCTACAGTGACTGGCTGGGACCTGCTTCGCCCCGTGGCCTTGCAAACCTGAAGCTAGAGGAGGGCTGCAGTCACCTTGGCCTGCCGCTGGCAGGCAGGGCAGGCAGGCGCAGTGCCGGCGGGGGCCGCCAGGTGGCGCTGCTCGGGGCGGCCTACACCTCCCTCGTGTCCCGCGTCCCCGGGGAGGCGCTCTGGCGGCCTCGTCTCTATCGCCGGGGCTCGCGGGGAGCTGGCTGACGTTGGATAACAAACATGGCGGCGGGGAGCAGCAGCAACTACTGGGAAGGTGAGCGGGGGCGGGGCGGGGGGCGCGAGCGCGCGGGCCCGGCCGCGGCGGGCGGGCGATTGGTTCTGAGGGGGCTCGGCGGGAAACGGGGGGTTGGGCCGTGGCCGTG